>JAMKQA010019279.1:0-12175 GCA_024699735.1 Posidonia australis
TATATCTATATATATATATATATATATACCTATATATATATATATATGCGCGGCCGACGACTCTTCCTTCGCACCTCTCCTCCTCTTCTTCCCTACGCACTCCTCTTCCCATTCCGAGCACGCCATCTCTCTTCCTCCCCCTCCACTCGTTCTCTCTCCCTCCACTCACTCCTCCTTCCCGTCTCGCCCACTCTCCCTCCCTTGTTTCTCTCCTTCCTGCATCTTCCTCTCTGTTCGGTGTGCTTAAGGGACGACAGAGGCGTGCGGTTGCTCATGGCGGCATGTGAAGCTCTAGTGGTGTACCTTTGAGGATCACTGGAGTTGGCTGGAGGTCACTGTTGATCGTCGGAGAGCGTTTTTGTGGGTACACACTCCATTTTAATCAGTAGAATGCGTGAGAGATGGTAGAAATGTCTAGGTTGCATGTAATCTTGGTGAGTATTCATTGTGCTTTTTATGGATATTTATGATGGTGGCTGTGGTATGGGTCGTTTTGGCCCTCATGCCTTTGAGAATTTATATCTTGTTGCATGGTGAATGGATTTTGGTTTTGTTTGTTGGGTTTTGGAGTAGACTGAAGGGTCTACATCTTATGTTTTATGTGAGATTTTTAGTGTTTGTTTTGGTGGTCCGATTGAGGTCCCACTTTTGGCGATTTCAGACGTTGAGTTTTTGGGCCATTTTCTGGGATCGCAAAATTTGACATACCGATGTGGAAACAGCATACTGAAATAGTGAATTTCAGTTTACCGAATCTGTTTGGCAAACCAATTTTATGTCAGTTTCAGTCCTCTAGTCGATTCGGTTAGCCGAATCCTTTCAATCGACTGATCTAGCAGATTTCGGCATACCGAAAACGAAACAGCATACCGAATTATTGGAATTCGACATACCGAACTTGTTTTTTGGCATACCAAATCAGGGCCCAAACATGTTTATAAAAATCGGATTTTGAGGGGTTTTCTGGATTGGTTTGTATTGTCCCTTGGAGATCGGATTGTGGGCCGTCAGTGGTGGTCCCTTGGGACACTTGATGTGTCATTTTGCCGAGGTTTTGGAAGAATTTTCAAAGATATAAAATGGTTTTGAAAATGATTTCAAAAGAGATGAGTTGGCAGATTTGGAAAATGGTTTTCCTAGTTTTCTGTGTGGAAGCCGAGATAGTGTGGGACCATATCGTCGGGACCAGGGAATGTGAAGACATTCTCGGGTGGTCGGGCACGTCTCCATGGTCATGGTTGGGGGCTGAGATACCTAAGGCTGAGGGGCATTGGGTCTTGGGAGTATGCGACTCCTTGACAATCGTCTCAAGGCTAGGGTTGTGGTCTGTGGGTTGAGGTGTCTTATGGCACGACAGGGAGATATGATACTCTTGTTGTTGCTATGAGCACTGGTGAATGTGGCATTTCTTGCTTTGACTGTGCTGGCATGAGGTATTTGTGGGTTTATCTCACTAAGCACTGCTCAACCTCTTCCATAGACTGCTCCTCTTTTGATTAGTAGTCTTCGACGCAGACCCATTCTTCGGACTGTTGGAGTGTATTTGGACGTGCTATAGGCAACCTGCACTGACAAAGTTAGTCAAACCTCGAGGGATGATGAGCTATGGGTGTTTCCACAAGCGTGGTTCTGGGGGGTGTACATTATAACTGAGTCATTTGCACTCCCTCTGCTCCTCCACTGAGATGGGCTTGACGATTGCGTAGCCATAACACCCGAGTGGTGTTCCTTTCTGGTATCTCCATTTTTTACACAAGTTTTCAACCATCAAAAGGGGGTTGTTGTGAATAGTCAGATGGTTGACACATTCAAGAGCGGGGATAAAGTTGACCAGCTCGAACCTATTGACTTTAAACATGACATTTGTGGGCTTGGGATCAAAGTGGATAGTTCGGGGTTCAATAGAACACATAATATCGACCTTCTCCTTCTCGAGGTCTTCCACCATGACAACAACAATGTCATTGTCCCACTGGAATTTGACCATGCGATAGAGAGTCAAAGGGATCACTTGATGCTTGTGCAGCCAAGGGCGCCCAAGCAAAAGGTTGAAAGACAGCTCTAGATCCACAATGTAGAACTCCACATCGAATACAGCTGGCCCGATAGTGAGAGGAATAACTAGAATCCCCAAGGCGTCATGATGTGTGTTATCGAAAGCAATCATCCCCTTGGTGGATGGTGTGATGTCCTCAGCTTTGAATCCGATTTTGTGTGCTGTACATAGGGGCAGTCATTTAAACCCGCTCTGTTATCCACCAATGTCAAAGGGATGTAGAAGCTTTGATATTGCACGGTGACAAATAGGGGTTAATTATGGTTAACCCTTGCACTATGACCAAAGGAGCACGAGCTGCTAGCTCTAGTACGACTGGTGACTGGTTTGCTAAGAAATGGGCTGGTAGGGCCCTAAGCTAGGTGAACTGAATGGGTTCGGGTCTGGCAAGTAGGTAAATGGGTGTGGGAGCCCTTGATTGTATGGTGGCAGATGCAATGGTGCACTTCGGCCTCGCGATCATCTGGATCATATGGATTGTGCACTCAAAGCCAGACAAAACTGACTAACAGTGATGCACAAGAGGAGACTTATGTATTGAGAAGATAAGAGAAGGGTCTATCGTGCACGTGGCAGAACCAGAGATATGGCATGAATTTCTGAAGTCCTAGAATCATGATTGGGCAAAGGTTGGTTCACAATGCTGGGTGTGAAGATTGTGCCTGTGTAGGTGCAAGTGTTGGTGCAGATGTTGTGCCTCCCTCTTGTGTGTTGATAATGATGACATTATGGTCAATCAAATCCTGAATCGCATACCGCAGCGTGAAACAACTCTCAATCGAGTGCCCTGTGACTCAGTGAAAGTTGCAATATAGATTCGCTTTATACCATGGTGGGAGGGGGTTCAGGGACGGATGAATCTCCAGCAATGATGGAGTGGCATGTTCTTCGGCAAGATGGTACTCAATGGCTCAACCAAAGGAGTGAAGTTGCACCTTGGTGGACGAGGCCATCTCTACCCTTGGTTTTGTCCATGGCCGACCAGAGGGGCTTCATATACCAGTTGGGCGGTGGTGGTGATCTATGGTGTATGTTGTGTACTTGGTGTAGGCCTATACACTACTTGATTTGGGTTGGGCCGCCTGGATGTATTGCCTAGTGCAGTTGGAGATCCAATGTATGTCACGGCAGCCTTGGATGGGTCCTTCTTGCGAAACTAATGGGGGTTAGTGCTGTAGTGGCTACCATTGTGGTTGCTAGGGGTGGTAGCGGTAGCTTGATTGGCAAATGCTATGAGCGTAGGGAAATTATCGCTTTGTGAGGAGCTTTCCAAGCGCATGCGTACTCGAATTAATGATGCACGGCTAGTGATTGGCTAGATGCTCAGTTAAGCACCTATGGCCAGCTACACTCCTCAGATGATGAGTTTAATAGAATCCTTGTCAAAGGGCCTATCTTTGACTTGAGAAACGAGGGCGCGCCAATAAGCAACGTACTCCCTAAATGGCTTGTTGGGTCTTTACAAGATGGCGATCAAGTCCTCATGCTTGGGGACTAGATCTAGATTGAAAGAGTACTATTCCATAAATGCCTTACTGAGTTCGTCCTAAGTCTTGATTGAGGCCATGTCTAATGAAGTGAACCACTGAAGAGCGGGCCCAATGAGACTCTTTTGGAATAGGTGGATTAATAACCTCACGTCAGCTTGGAGCTGTGTGAGATCTCTGCACTACATTCTTAGATGTGAGATTGGACAACTTTTCCCATTGTACTTTTCAAAGTTCGAGATGTGAAACTTCGGTGGGAGTATTGCCTCTAGGAAGTAGTAGAGGTCCCAAAACTGGTAAGCCTGGCGATCACCTCCCTGCACTAGACGTAGTGCTTTCTCGAGATTGCCCATCCTAGTAAGGAGGGTGTCTGAGTTTACTACTGGCAAGGGTGGTGCAACTAGCGCAATGACCGCGTACGTTGGATGGGTCACACCTGAGTTCTCCTTTGGATCCACCATCACAATGCCTGGTGTCACATCGCGATAGCCAGCATACTCGTGCGTGGGTGCAACATGGGGTGGAATGAATGATGGTGATGCTAATTGTTGATGCATAGACATAGGATAGGTCAAATGTTGTGCGGTGGGTGGTGCAGGATGATGGAGCGACAACGGCTGCGTGGGTGTGGTCCCAAGCAGTGGGCCTTGCGAATTCTATTCCCTTGCCAACACGTTAGGTTAACCACCAAAGATGGGAGTCAGATGCTTTGTGGTGTATTGTCGCGGTGGAGGAGGTAGAGGCGTCACCCTTGTCGTTGGAGTGATGAGGAGTTGGGGCGACGGTCGAGGCAACAGTGCTATGGGGTGAACCTACATAGCTAAGTGGGGTTGTGTAGGAACCTTAGGGGTGGCAATGGGGACAACCATATTAGGGTTCAATGACAGAGCCATGCCCTAGAGCCTTTGTCTGGGGGCCATCAACTACTTTACCTACATGGTCCAAGCCCATTGGCGGTAGCACCATTGGGTGGGATAGGCAACTGGCCTAAAGCAAAAGGAGGTACCGACACAGGCTATCCAATAGGCTGAGAACCTACGACTGAAGCCACCATAGTAGGTTGAGTGCAAGGGGTGGGGTGACCTTGAGGGTAAGTGATGGTCAACGGTGCTTCAGGGACCCTAATGGTGGTCACCGCAACAGATTCAACGACAGGTCCTTGACTGATGACCTGCTGAAGTCTTGGAGGAAAAAGAGTGGACTCCTCCTGTACAGGTGTGACACCTAGGCCTGATTATCCAATTTTTAATTGTAAACCATGTAATTAATTGTGATATTGTATAAATGGTTTAGTAATGGATAATCTGTTATTCTTTGTATGTGAGGAGGTTTGTTGGCTTTCTGTGAGCTTGTTTATGTTGTGGGACCAATGTGGGGTCCCATCTGAGGATGCACAGTTGCTTCGGTTTGCATGCTTGTCATTTTTCCTTTTCTTTCTTTCCTTCCTCTCTCCCTCACAAGCCTTGTCTTCTCCCTCTTTCTTTTCTTTTCTCCCACTACCGGTGCTACCACAGAAGACTCATGCCGTCCCATCCCCTCCAACATGAAGGTGATGGGGTCGGTGGCTGGCGTGTTGCAAGGAGGAGGAGATAAAAAGGGAGGAGGAAATGAAGGGGAGGCGAGTCGAGAGAGAGAGAGAGAGGGAGAGAAGGAGTGGTGCATGCAGTAGAAGGAGAGGACTTTTGTGCACATGGATCGCCAGTAGGAGAGGCTTCACAGGGTTGTGAGGAAGCTCACTGGAGTGCAGGAGGGTCGTTGGAGGACCGAGCAAGGTATGCGACCTTCGTCCTTCCTCCTTTTCCTTTGATCGAGTAAATGGGTTAAGGGCATAAAAATGGTGAAAATGCATGATAAATCATGGAAAAATAGTAGGAAGGATGAAAATGTGATGAATGGTATAAATGTAAAGAGATCATGCTAGGTTGTATGAATTTTGTGGGTTTTTTGTAGAAAATGCCATGTATGCTATAGTATTGTGAAATGAGTCCCTTTCCTTTATGATTTTATTTAGAACAACATGCATAATCGATTTGTGAATGGATTAAGGGGTTTTGAAGTAGACTCAAGGGTCTACATCCCATGTTTTATTCATGATTTATGTGGGATGTTTGTTGGGTCCTTTGGAGGTCCCAATTCCGACGAACAAACAAGTAGGTCAAAGGGGAAGTTTACTTAGAACGGGAATTTCGGCATGCCGAATTTGATTCGGTATACCGTTTTCCTATCAGTATTCGACAAGAGAGCAGAATCGATAGACTGAAAATGTCCAGTTTTCTGTTTTAGGGAATTTTGGTTGACTAAAGTTATTTCAGTCTACTGAAGCAGAGGTTTTCAAACGATCGATCCCCAGTTTAGTCGACTGTTCTCGGTGTTTGATGCCCAGTTCGGTATACCAACTTGGTTTGGTCTGCCAAGTCAGACCCCTGGCCCTAATGAAATAAAGGTTTTGAAAAAAATGAAAGTAAATGGTTTTGAATGGATAATAAGCATGTATTAAGGAAGTTTTTCCCATGTAGATGACATGGAAGAATATAGAATTTAATGAATGAAATTGAATGTGGATTTGGGCTTGAGGCCCCAAAGATGAATGAAAATTAATAAATGATTGGTTTGGTGTGGTTTTGGGCATGAGACCCAATTATGGTTATGAATGCATGGTTTTACACGATTTTGAACCTGGGCCCAAGATGAGGGGTCATGTTTGCATGGAAATGCTCCCCAGGAAAGAAAAGAGAATGTGTAATGGCTTTAAAAGAAAACCCAAGAGTTTTGAAAATGAAATAATAATGTGTTGTGGAACCATGAGTGGTTGGTGTCGACAATGTGGTAGGAGAATGATACTCCAAAGAAGCCAATTGTCAAATACGATTGTGGTTGCCAGTGTGGGACGACAAGGGGTTGGTGTTGGCAAATTGATAAGATATCAATTGTTAGATACGACCATGGTCACTGATTTTGAGACTGTAACGCCCTGAACCTGTGCACGCTACTAAATCACAGCATCACAAGCATAATTACACTAATTACAGAAACATTAAATAACTGTAACTAAGACTTACCTTCAGGATCACAATGTGTGGTTAGAAGCTCCAACTCTTGCAGCAGAACTCGGCTGCAAGAGGTCTGTACTAGAAAACCAAATAAGCACGCGTGAGTGACATTTAAGTCACCCAGTACGCGCCCCAAACACACAAACCACAAAACCTCGGCAAAACCATAAAAACTCATTTCTTCTATTTCTCAATACTTGGTTTTCTTTCTGAAAATCTTCTTTTCTTTTATTGGAAATCATTTGAGAGTTCAATCCCAAATCCATACCCTTTCAAAAGCCATGTTTCTTTTCTTTTCTCAAAACATTTGGAAACTCATTCCAAAACCACCTTTTCTTTCAAAACCATACCTTTGCATTTTCTTTCAAAACCTTTGGAATTCATTTTCCCAAAACATATCCTTTTCAATACTTGGGATTTCATCCCAAACTCACATTTTTCAAATTCACTTTTCTGACCAAATCCATCCTAAAACACAGTGCCTCTCGGGCTCAAAGCCAAATCATAAATACAGCCTGGCAACTGGTAAAAACATCATCATCATTTCATTTTAGGATTTTAAGACTATTTCATAGGTCCAATCCTGACCAAACCACATTTCTTTTTCTTTATTCATTTCCACTTTTCTTTACTATTGTTACCTTGATCAAAGGTAACCATGCGTACAAGTAGTTGGTGAGGACATCCTTCCCCTACCTTCCTACACTGCCACGATGAAATTCCTCGTACAGGATGTCACCGCCCTGGCCAACCGGCCTCAGTTTCATTTTCATATGTGCACATGGATACGTCTCTGTCTGACGCCCCATCGGTGACCCGAACAACTAGGTCCAATGACCCAAGCTCAGCCTACACCATCGGTGACCCGAACAACTGGGCTTAAAAACCTAGGCTCAACCTACACCGTCATGAGCTCGGTGACCCGAGCAACTAGGTACAACGACCCAGACTCAGCCTATACCGTCGGTGACACGAACAACTTGGTATAAAAACCCAGGCTCAGCCTACACCGTCTCAAGCTTGGCAACCACAATATTAGCGTTCCATTTCAAAACTCTTTAGAGTTTCCTTTCAAAACCATTTTCCTTTTCATTCTTTTCGTTGCAAAACTCTATCTCCATGCAACACTTGACCATCCATTGGGGTCCCAACTCAAGCCATGAAAACCATGCTCAAAAAATCATAAATCGGGTGTCATGCCCCAAAACCACACAAAATCATCCTTTTCATTCATTCATGGGATCAAAACCCAAAACCACGCCCAAATCATTTTATTTGGGTTCCACATTCCTCCACGTCATTACATGGGGAAAACATCATTATCACATACCCAATGTACCATTAAAACCATTTATCCATCATTTAAATCCATATTTATTCATACCAGGTTCAGGGCAAAAATGGTAGACTGAATCTCAGGTTCGGTATATCGAAGATCCCTGGTTCGGTATACCGAATATTGTCGGTATACCGAAAACTCCTAAATCTGTCGACCGGGTGTTTTCGGTTTGTCGACATCAGGTATCTAGCTAATCTGACAGAGATTTGGTATGCCAAATTCAGTTCGGCATGCCGAATGGCCCGAAACCAGGGCACCTCCCCTGTTCCGAATGGCAGAAATCACCCAAGGTGGGAGTCTCAATCGGACCCTCCAAACTCACATCAAAAATTACAAGTAAATCAAGGGGTGTAGAACCTTGAGTCTACTTCAAAACCCCTCAAACCATTCATGATTTCATCCACCACACAGGTCATACGAAAATCACAAGGGGAAGGGGCTCAAGAATGGCTATTGTAGCCTTCAACCCCAACATTTCATTTTCCTCACAAATACCAATCCTAGCCGCATGATATCTATATTTTTAGGCTATATAACACATTCCCATTCATTTCATGATTTTTCCACCATTTTTCATGCTTTTATCTCAATTTTCATGCCATTAACCCATTATTATTAAAACACTGAATGAAGGAAAGGAAAGGGGTCGTGTACCTAGCTCAACCCTCCAGTGACCCTCCCTGCACTTCAACAAACCTTCTCGTGCCCCAACGAAGCCTCTCCCACCGACGAACCACACGAGCGGCTCACACCACCTTCGTTGCATGTCATTCCTCTTTCTCTTCTCCTCTCTTGGTCACCCTCTCCTCTCTTCGCACGTCGCAGCCTCCCTTTATCCTCTTCCCCACCTGCATCGAACAGGCCGCCCATCGCGTTGGAAGAGACAGCGAGGCACGAACTAGTGTAGTTGGTGGCACGGGTCGAGGAAGGGAAGGAAGGAGACGAAAAATGGTGCAGCCTCGTGAGAGGAAAGGAAAAGAAAGGTGAAAAAGAAGGATCTACTCTGTATGCTACCTCACCAACCCTCTTGGTAATATGGTATGGTCTGATATATCTAGGGCTCAACTTGCCTCTCTTACCGAACCGTGTCACACCTTTGGTTGGTGACACCTTCAGGAAAACGAAGTCTCTTACCTCGAATTGCATAGGTCTCCACCTCCTATCAGCATAGCTCTTCTACTGGCCTTGGGCAGACAACAATCTCTTCCTGATCAGATCCACCTTGCCCTCGTACTACTGTACGATCTCGGGCCCAACTAACTGTCTCTCACCCACCTCACTCCAACAAGTGGGTGTTCTGTAGGGTCTTCCATACAATGCCTCGTATGATGCCGTACCAATACTAGCGTGGTAACTGTTATTATATGCAAACTCGATCAGAGGTAAATGATCCTCCCAACTACCACCAAAGTCCAAGGCGTAGGCCCTCAGCATGTCCTCTAGTGTCTGGATGGTCCTCTCTGTTTGGCCATCCGTCTGGGGGTGGAAAGCAGTGCTAAAATTCAACATTGTACCGAAAGCCTCCTACAGAGCTCCCCAGAATCTCGATGTAAACCTCGTGTCTCTGTCAGACACAATAGACACTAGGATACCATGCAATCTCACAATCTCAGCCACATACAACTTTGCCAGTTTTACCAAAGGAAGATTCACCCTCATTGGCAAGAAATGTGCCGATTTAGTATGGTGATCCACTATCACCCACACAGTATCATTCTTTCTTCGGGTTCATGGCAAACTAGTCAAAAAGTCCATCGACACATTTTCCCATTTCCACACTGGAATGTCCAGAGGCTGCAAAGTCCCTTCGGGCTTCTAGTGCTCTATTTTCACCATCTGGCAGGTTGCACACTTCGCCACATACTCAGCAATCTCTCTCTTCATCCCAGGCCACCAGAAGTTCCTCTTCAGGTCTCTATACATCTTGGTGCTTCCTGGATGAATAGAGTATCTGGAGCGGTGGGCTTCATCCAACAAACTGTTCTTGATTTCATCTATCTGAGGTACATATAATCTTATGTCATACCTCAACACACCATCTACCTCTACTGAAAAATGAGGGGCATTACCAGTTTCCAGCTTCCTCCAGATATCTGACACAAAAGAATCATATTGCTGAGCTATGACAATCGCCTCGATCATCCTCAGGTGAATAGACAAATTAGCCAGTACTACCCTGGCAGGTCCCTGAGACTGTCTCTGAGGCCTGCACTCCACTAGTCCCTCTAACAATTTCCATTCATGGATCATCAGACTAGCCATAACATGAGTGCGCCTACTTAGAGCATCTGCAACTACATTAGCCTTCCTTGGATGGTAGAATAAACTAAAATCATAATCCTTAATATACTCCACCCAGCGCCTCTGTCTCAGGTTCAAATTTTTCTGAGTAAAGATGTACTTCAGACTCTTGTGATCTATGTACACCTCAAACTGTTCGCCATATAAATAATGCCTCCAAATTTTCAAGGCGAACACAACTGTTGCCATCTCTAAATCATGGGTGGGATAATTCTTGTCATGATCCTTCAGTTGGCACGAGGCATACGCCACCACCCTACCATGCTGCATCAGCACACTCCCCAAACTAGTCCCACAGGCATCACTGTAGACTGTAAAACCGCCACTCCTAGAGGGCAAAGTCAAAACTAGGGCGGTGGCGTATACACAAACAAAAGTGGATACTTATTCTTGACAGTGATCTGGTTCAACATCCGGTAATCTATACAGAGCCGACGTGAACCATCCTTCGTCTTCACAAACAAAATTGGTGCTCCCCAAGGTGAAACACTAGGACTAATGAATCCCTTATCCATCAGTTCTTGCAGTTGATTCCGGAGCTCCCATAGCTTAGCAGGTGCCATCCTGTATGGAGCCTTGGAAATAGGACCTAATCCTGGTGCCAAATCAATCACAAAATCCACTTCCCTGTGCGGCGGCATTCCAGGCAATTCCTCTAGAAAAACATCGGGATATTCCCTCACCACCAGCAAGTCTTGAATCCTAACCATAGGCAAAATAGAAACTACCACACAGGCCAAATAGCCCACACTGCCTCTCGTCAGATGATGATAGGCCTTGAAAGAAGAAATCAATTTCCTAGGCTCACCCGTTCTGGTGCCCTATACCATACACCAGCCTTGGCCTGGACACTCTGCCAAAACTCTCCTTTTCGCACAATCTATCATAGCTGAATGCTGTGCCAGCCAATCCATTCCTAGGATAACATCATAATCCTGCATATCCATCAGGATCAAGTTGGCCTAAAAGTTCCTGTCCCCCAGCTGAATATCAACCAGTCTCAAATATCTCCACGCCAGACTGTGTTCTCCCAATGGAGTGACCACATCCAGGTGGAATGCCAACCTGGCTGGTCTAGTCCTGATCTCAGAAGCAAACGACTCGGAGACAAAAGAAAATGAACTCCCAGAGTCGAACAAGACTCGGGCCATTCGATCAGCTACAAGGAAAGATCCTATAATCAACACACCATAACCATAACCATAATAAGAAATAGTGTCAATTACACATAGGATCTATTATTACAGGACAGGACTTATCAAATACAGCCATGCTAGTTCTCACCTTCTACTACATCTCCAGATGGACCAGCATCTAGGGAAGCAATGGAGAACACTCTTCCCTTGGTAGGCTGACGTGGCGCATCTCCTGCTGGCTTTGGTTGACTGGGACAGTCCTTCTGGTAATGCCCGGGCTTCCCACAGTTGTAGCAGACTACTCTGTCTAAATTCCTCTGTCTATGCCAACATTGCACTGCTACATGCCTCATCTTACCACAGACATGGCATGGTCCTATCTGTGGGCCACTGCTAGACCCGACATGGCTGAAACCAAAACTCTCTTCTCTACCAGACGGACCAGCATCTAGGGAAGCAATGGAGAACACTCTTCCCTTGGTAGGCTGACGTGGCGCATCTCCTGCTGGCTTTGGTTGACTGGGACAGTCCTTCTGGTAATGCCCGGGCTTCCCACAGTTGTAGCAGACTACTCTGTCTAAATTCCTCTGTCTATGCCAACATTGCACTGCTACATGCCTCATCTTACCACAGACATGGCATGGTCCTATCTGTGGGCCACTGCTAGACCCGACATGGCTGAAACCAAAACTCTCTTCTCTACCAGACGGACCAGCATCTAGGGAAGCAATGGAGAACACTCTTCCCTTGGTAGGCTGACGTGGCGCATCTCCTGCTGGCTTTGGTTGACTGGGACAGTCCTTCTG
>JAMKQA010019280.1:0-10378 GCA_024699735.1 Posidonia australis
ATGAAGTTATTATAATTTTCAATAGTTTAAAAGTGAAATTGAAAATTGTCCAACGATTCAACCAGAGGCATGCGAGATTTTTTTTAAAATGACCACAAGACTCACATTGTCTTTGGTGATAGATTCATTAGAAAGGAGAACCGAAATACAAAACAGGTCTATTGGACTATGAGAACATAATTTCTGTTTATAAAAAGGGATTTGCATGGCAAGGTCATGTGCAAATTTATTGTTGGGCTTATAAGTGAAATGTACGAGAGTTCTACATCATGGAGGAGACATGCGTGAGTTGGGTGGGTCATATTACTTAATTCTTTTTTCAGTTTTACATGCTACTCCTTGAATATTTTCTAAATCGTATGATGGATAATATATTCTCATTTTTATCACTTTTAAGATCCAATGGACAAACTTTACATGTGCTTGCAAGAAGAAGCTAAAAGAAATTGACATTTATAGTGAAAGACATTTTCCTCCGTAAGGCTATACAACAAGAGGCTACATTCTTTTTTCAATAAATTAACCTTTGATCTACGGTGCAATTCAAGCAAAGTTTGTCTTGTTCATAAAAATTTCTACAACGTATGCGTGACTTACAAACATAATGATACTATAAATAATTATTGATGTACTTAAACTTTTGCGATACACACAATGACGTTACAAGTAAACAAACATGATGTTTCTACAATACACACATATGCTAAACAAATACACATAATGATGTTACAAGTACTTATTAATTGACCTTGAATTCTACAACCATCCAAGCAACAATTCTTTCGAACACTTAACGCCCTTCTTCGATATCCATTGCATGAAATTTTTTGTTTGAAAATGTAACTGTCTCAGAGATGGAAGTATGCTCACTAAGCAACCTTTCCGTCTCCTCAGGGTTATTTGGTGCCCATGGATGAATATCCAAATGGCGCAACATTTCCTCCAACTCCCTAGAAACTGTTGTCATGGTTGGCCTTTGCTCCCCATTCAACCTCAAACATTGCATTGTGATATTGGCAACAGCATGAACTTGTTTAAGTACTAAATTGTCTTCTACCAAGATTTGAGCATCCAAAATCTCCAGAAGCTTATCACTCTTCATTCTAGAGATAAAATTTAAGGAGAGGCTCTTTCCATCTTCGTTGATGGCCTTTTGTCCCGTAAGGAGCTCTGCTAAGACCACTCCAAAGCTATACACATCACTCTTTTCTGTTAGTTCACTGGTTTGCATATACTCTGGATCCAAGTATCCACATGTTCCTTGTACCAATGTCATAAGCTGAGCTTTTTTGTCTTTGGAAGCTAATGTAGATGTTCCAAAGTCAGAAACTTTAGCTGTATACTTACCATCTAGAAGTATATTAGAAGATTTGATATCTCCATGTAGGATGGGAGGAGAAGCTTCCGAGTGTAAGTAGGCAAGGGCTTTAGCAGATTCGGTTGCCATTCTCAAGCGAACACTCCATGGAGTTGGATAAGACTCTTGGTTTCTCTCATGAAGAAGTTGAAAGAGAGTACCTTTTTCCATAAATTCGTAGACCAACATGGGAGCATCAACCTCTAAACAACAACCAAGCAATTTAACGACGTTTACATGGTTGATTTGGGAGAGGATGAACATCTCCCTAGCGAATTCCTTATTCCTACTTTCATCAACCATCGTTGTTTTCTTGACTGCAATTTCTGTTTCGTTGTCAAGTGCTCCTTTGTACACGGTGCCATGGCCTCCTCTTCCAAGAAACATGCTTTTATCGAAGTCATTTGTTGCGCTTTCCAGCTCTTTCAACGTGTGAATCTTGAACATATTCGAGAAATCAAATTGACTACTTCCCTCACGGTTTTGATGAGAAGAAATAATGTACTGCTGCAAGTATAAACCACCATTTTGCTCGAATAACTTCTTCTTGAGTTGTGAAATCTTCACTTTGTGGAGTCCCCAACACGACAAAAAGGTGATGAGCAAAATGAAAATGAGACTAGAAGTCAATCCTGCATTCATGAGTGGAATTGAATCTGTATGGTAAGATTCATATGTGCATGGTAGAGATCTTGCTTTTTCTAAAATTAAACGAAAGTCCTATTAGATTGTGATGTTTAATCATGAGATCATCACACCATCCTACTGTAAATAGTTGACTAAAGATTTTTAAAATATTTATTTTTTGTATATTTGAGGAAACAATCGTATTATAATCATTGTTATACCTTTTGTCTTTTCAAATTTCTTGATATCAAATCCAATAATTCCAAGTTTAAAAGTCATAATTATGATTAATACTACACATGATATACTATCATCACCACCACCACCACCACCACTACCACCATCAATGATGTAAAATATTACTTTTCTATGATTAAAAAAAATCTAAATTTAAAAAAAGTTCATTGAATTTGATTCTCATTAACAAAAGTATCTAAAGCTTAAATTCTTGCAATTTAAAGAATGCTATTATGTGAATCAAATGAAAACAATGTGAACTATTTAAAAGAATGTGAAAATCAATAGTTTATATCTTGAACTTAGCTAACCCGTTTAATACATACATACATAAATACATGTTGATTTTATCTTGAACGTTTTTTTGTTAACGGTTGAGATAGTAAGAGGTGAATGTCCTAGGATTTTGTCTTGAACGTAGGTAACCCGTTTAATCGATTGCACCATCCAACATATGTATTACATGGATTCAAGGCCCCCTGAGGTGGTATGGGATCCGATTAAGGATCCATTTATATATATATAAATATATATATATATAAATATATATATATATATATATATATATATATATATAGACGTGTTTATTCTAGGCCTTTCAAAGTGGACGTGTTTTCCCAACAATAGATACAGACTACCCCAAATAGAGTTGCATATGTAAAATCAATAGTTTATTTTTTATAAGGATATGTATGTAATTTTAACGATTATAGGAGTATAAGTACAAACACCTACACCTCTTGAGTATAGATTTAAAATTTCTTAGAAGAATTTACGGGACTTGGATCGGTAAATTCTAACGCCACATCCAGAGCTCTCTTGTGTCAACAGGCTAACAAGGGTCGACTAGAAACAATATGTAGGGTCCTATCTCCTATGTAGGCAAGAATTTAGATGTGGGGTCTCATAGGTATATTAAAATGTTCATCGTTAAACTGCAACTCGGCCAACTCATTATTCACAAAATCAAATTGCTTAATGGTTGGGATTAAAATGTTCATCGTTAATGAATGTCTTGGTCAGTAAGTTCCTACTTAGAAGGTCACTAATTAAAGTAGCCGTCCACAACTATATTAGCAATGGACGAAAGCAATAATATGATGACATCGACACTTTTAGCATGAATCCCATCCTTGGGAACAATTAATTCCTAATTGCATCCTTCTGCTTCCATAAGCATTTTGGATTGTAATCCTTTTTCTCCATTTATCGTTTATTTTGAAATTTTCCTTAATTTTCTACTTTGTAGTTTTGTATGAACCCCTACCAGGTTTCATTACCGATCTTTTAAATTCCAAGTGGTACCTATTTTTAGAAAAGAAATTTTTTTGTTCCCAAATCAAAGAAGTTGAAAATGTGGTCAAGTAATTATAAACGATAAAATTTTGGATAAGCCACGACTCTTTAAGCCCAAACAATTAGGCGAGAAATAGTGGAACAGATATATATTTAAAACGTAGAATAATTTCTGGTAAGTCAGACTATGTAAGACTACGTACGACAAATATATATTCTCAAAATGCATGTATGAAAAATTCATCGTAAATGTTCTTATCTGCAAAAATATAATATGTGTTGACTATCTAGATTTGAAAGAATATATTACCCAGCCCTAGCTTCAGAGATAAAGGTTCACCCTTGGCGTTGGGGTGGTCTTCTATGCACTCCTTCATTTTGGCATCGTCGGAATGGTACCCTGCTTTGCAGGTGCAGTTGTAGCCTCCATTTGTGTTTGTGCAAACTCCGTGACAGCGGTAGCGATCTGGCTCCGCACATTCGTCCACGTCTGTTGTCAGCCCGGAACAAATTAAACACAGCAGTTGTTTTTTAATCCCAAACAAAATATTCTTCCTGCTTATACATATATTCAACTTCAAGAGATGCTTGTGACCCATTTCAACCCCAGACATGTATCGGTGTGTCCACAAAGGTACTTAAAGGATAGTAGGTTTTTTCAATGTTAAGTTTGAAAACAAGGACTCACAAGAGTTAAATTGTGAGAGAGTCGGGAACATATATATTACGACATATATAAGTGCTTGGATAATTATCTATGCCTATTGCCTTTAATTTGACTTCTACATGTATTCAACTTCAAGATATGTATGTGATCCAAGTTGTGTCTTTTACCTTTCTATGCCGATTATAAGCTGTGCTTATTTAACCGTGAGACGCTGAACGACAAGATATCTATGCCGATTGCTTTGTTCGGCATTATTCGTAATCTTAGCGATCAAAGAAACAACTATTTTATTGTCGTTCTCCTCAACAACAACATTTTTGTATTCTTTTTACACATCTAAGTCCATGAGTATCCTATTTCATTTTCCGAGATCTTGTAAGTAGAAATCGAAGTCATTAAAACACCAAGCAATGGTCTATGATACGTACCTTTGCATCCATCGTCGAGATAGGGGTTGCCCGTGTAGCCCACAGAGCAGTTGCAGAGATATCCCAGGCCGTTGTTGGAAGGGACACACTCGCTGTTCCGACTTCGGCATGCGTAGGATGTTGTGTTTTCCTTTGCTGCCTCACAATCGGTCTCTCCTTCGATAGACCAATCAAGAACAACAGGAAAGTCAATCGTCTCGTTGGTGTAATCGGCCGCAAGGAACTCCGTCGTGAAGTTGAAACCGTTCTCTTCCACCAAAAACGCAGAGCTGCAGGGATTGAAGCCCCTGACAAGAGTGTGGTTGTTGAAACTGTCGAAGTCGACCACGAAGTACTTCAGGCCCACGGGTATCTCGGTCTGGCAGCACCCCAAGCCGGAGCAGGAGTTGTTCTGCAGCTTCGTGAGGTTGCTGCACACCGACACGCACCCCGTATAGAAGCCAAAGCCGTACCTGTCGCTCAGGTACGCCAGCGTGTCGCAGCCGGTCACGACGAACCTGTTGCGGTCGGCAGAGAAGCTGAAAGGACTTGTTCCCATGGTCGCCCCCTTCCAACCTTTCAGTCGCTGTTTGCCGTCTTTATCGTAGCACGCACGGCGGATGGGGATGTTGGAACGTAGTCGGCCCTGCAAGGGTAGCATCTCGATGATCTCGAGGCCGCCGAGGAATAGCTTGGGAGGATTGATGGTGTTGTTGCACTGCAACTGGAACCCTTCACGGTGGCAAGCTTCGCCGATGCCGAAGGGGTAGGGGATGTCTATCTCGCCACATTTAGATGTGCAACCGGACGACTGCTGAGAGGAGACAGGTGCTGCTGCTGCTGCTGACAACACATACAACACCAAAGCGCGCAACATCACTTCCGACATCTGTGCCACCACTTTCTCACTTCGCCAAATGGAATAATTTTTAATATTGATTCCGTATGCTTTTGCTACACGATGTATCTTCATTTATTTATAGAACAACGTGTATACCCGAGTATTTGGAGGGGAAGACTTGGAGCGAGTCATGGCACAGGTCAATGCTGGCATAATCCATGACTTCGATTTTTTTTTTCTTTTTTTTTAAGCATATGTGATTATCCCTTTTAAAAAATGAAAAGAAAAAAAAAACCATGCTATGATTACGAATTTGTCAGCTCCAATCCGTATCTATCGAAGAAATAAATATAAGAAAGCTACAATTGTACTATGACAAGTAATTTGTCATTGCATGATTAGTCATTTGTCACTGTCGTTGGAGTTCTAGGGTTATCTATCTTGCATGTATTGCAACGGTTGGGACTCAGAGGTCATCGGTGGTGCTGCAGTTCTATTGGTGAGACCAGAAAATAATTTTTCTGTTATTATTTATAGAAGATAAATCTTATATATAGATCCTAGTTTGTTGGTATCAAACACAACCAACATCACCTTTGTTATGCTTTCCTTTTTCATTTTATTTGAAGGGAGATCTTTATTCTAATTTCAACTAGTTCACGAAAATATCCGAACTTAATGAATAGGAACACTTTTTTTATCTTAAGATTACAATTTATCAATATTAAATTAAAATTCTTAATATTTTTGTAATAACTAACCTAATAAAAGTTCCAGAAATACAACACATTCTTATAGAAAAGTTGAATTTGAGGAATTTATTTGCATTTAGCAATCAACCTAGTTTTCTTCTATTTTATTAAATATATAGAGATTCTTTGGTTTGAAGGAATTGAGAGGAATCCAAAGAAGTTTCAAGGAAATCCTCCTAAATCAAATGTGTGGTTCTTATTTAGTGGTCATATTTCAATAATTTGACTAAAGAATTAAGGAATTAGGAGAAGTTAGTTTTCCTAAAAAAAATGTGGGAATATTATTTCTATCAAGTTCACCTCAAACACATTAGAGAAGAAATCAAATTTCAAGAATTCAAAATTCTACCAACTAACCACTAAAATTTCTAATTTCAATTAAGAATAGAACCAAACATGAGTGTTACAACTCTTACATTTAGAATTCTAATTCTAGAATTTTAACTTCACTTGGAATTACAATTTCTATAAACAAAACAAAACAAAACATTATAACTAACTATTGATTAGTAGAGGACCTCTAATTAGGCTTGACTCCCACAATGGTCTGGTGGATCCCACAACCTAAATGTATATGGCCTCTACTCTTGTGGCTACGAGGGGTCAGTCTCAATAGGCTCCCATTGTTGTCGGTCTACTACTCTTTAATGTATGCTTAGAAGCTCCATTTAGAGGTAGAGACTTTGACTCGTCCATTTAGTTAATCATGTCGCATTCGAGTTATTGGTGGACTATTATGCAAAAGGAAGAGTTCAACTTCTTTTTTGAATGCAAATTGAATAGTTCAACTTGGGCCATTGGAATTAATGATCGATCAATAATCAACTCATGATATTATCTCGTGATGACAAATGACTTTCTCCAATCAATTTGCTCCAGTTGGTTCTAAGTTCAATTGCTCATCTATTTTATATTAGAACAAAAAAATATTGACTATCTTAAATTTTTGATGGGTTAGATTGCAAAAGATATTTCACTAATGACGTAGTTTGCTTCTTTCTTGTTGTGTTGGTACACATCACTCCTCGTCTTTAACTTACCAGATAATCTAGTTGAAATGGGGAGGAGTCATCATCAAGCATGCTAGATGGCTTTACCAATTCCACCTAAGGTTTTGTTTGAAACTACATTTGTAACTGTAACTTCATAATGGTTTGGTAGATACCACATCCTAAATGTATGTTGCCTCCACTCTTGTGGCTATGAAGGGTTGGTCTCAATAGGCTTCCATTGTCGTCGATCCACTGCTCTTTGATATATGCTTAGAAGCTCCACTTAGAGGCGGAGACTTTGACCCATCCATTTAGTTAATCATGTCGCATTAAATCGAGTTATTGGTAGATTATTATGCGAAATGAAGTGTTCAACTTTTTTTATTGAAAGCAAAATGAATAGTTCAACTTGGGCCAATGGAACTAATGATCAATCAATAATTAACTTGCAACATTATCTCATGATAGCAAATGACTTTCTCCAATCAATTGGTTCTAGTTGATTTTGTGTTCAATTGCTCATCTATTTTATATCGGAAAAAATTCTTCACTCTCTTCAATTTTTGATGGGTTAAATTACAAAAGATATTTCACTAACGACATAGCCTGCTTCTTTCATGTTGTGTTGGTACCCACACGTCACACCTCGTCTTTAACTTACCAGATAATCTAGTTGAAATGGGGAGGAATTATCATCATCAAGCACGCTAGATTGCTTCACCAATTCCTAAGGTTATTTGAAACTACATTTCTAACTGTAACTTTTGCTAAAAAACGATTTTTAAGAAAAAGTAGTTCCAAACGAATCTTCCATTTATAACTTTTTTTTGAAAATTATGATCAACATTTCTATAGTTTGAACTAAAAATGTTGTTGATACAAAAAACTATAACATACAACTTTTGGTAAAAACCTTGTTTTTGATTCAGAACTGTAATTCTAAAGATAAGTTAAATCCATGAGGAACAACACACTTGTAATGATATGCACATTTGCACTTTACTACAACTTTAGTCGTTAGAATGGAGAACGTAGCTACAACTTTGGAGGTTTGAGATTGGCATGGGAATCATGATTTATCTATTAACAATATTTTTCCTCCAAGTTCTCCGGTTATGGTAGTTGCTAGAGCAATTCTACAAGTTATGTTGCTGGCAAGAAGAATGGGGTGGGACTAAGTTATCTCTGACACTTCGGAGTTGATATAGAAACTCTCTCCAACTTTGATTTTACCTACTTGCAAGGTTAGTGGTATTATTGCTCAACGTTTGATACCTAAGGAGAAGTTTATTGAATTAAGTTTTGATTTTATACCTATAGAAAACAATCATTGCACACATGTATTGGCTCAGTATTCTATTATGTACAATTCATCAGTGTTCCCTGAGGTTTCTTGTGGCCCAAATTGTACTAGTGTTGTATTATTGACTGAATCATTACTATAAGGGATCTATTGATCTCCTTTGGAGTTTCAAAAATTAAATAAAATATTACACTCTACAAACACAAGAGGGAACAAGCAAGGTTGTCGGGTTCAGAATCCCAGTTAGAATCAAAGGCACCCTGGTTAGGATCAGATCATAGGATCGGATCGAGAATTATAATATTCCACTATTTAATAAATTACATGTATTTTTAATATATTTTTTTTCAAAAAAATACACACACGGAAGATGGGCTAAGCGTAGTATATAAGAAGATTGCATTTCTTTGTTTTTATTTTATCTAAAAAATTGATATTTAATAGGATACATTGGTGCACACGGGGGGCAAATTATACAATGCCTAATTCAAGACACGGACACCAATTATTAATAACATGGAACAATGATTAATAGCCTAGAATGGTTATATCCTTTCCTTGGGATGCGGATTTATCATTCTCAATGTGGTTCTCTATGCATTACCCTCGTCACCTCTCTCTCCTAAACATTCCCAACAAGTTGAAAACAAAATCGAATGTTCTAGAAGGAACTTTCACTTGAATTGAGGCAAGAGAAGTTCACATAATTATCCACTTACGAGATGAGAACTGTTTGCAGATGTTTGATGGTTTTGGGATCTTAAGTCGAATGCAAAATTTTTGATTGACTTGTATTGGAATGACTCTACCTCTTGCTCATTGTCTGGATTAGAATAAAAGAACATTTTTCATCTCTTCTTTGCTTATGTCCACACATAAGATTGATTTGGTCTTTCCTCTTGCAAGTTTCTAGAATAAATCATTTATTTGGCATTGATCAAGTCTTGTCATTGATCAAATATAATAAATTTACTTTGGATTTTTCTTCATTATCAAATATAATAAATTTCATAAAATTATAAAAATATTTTTTTATATTAGAAATACTCAAATTTATTATTGGTTTGAGCTATATGAGAGTATCAACTCTATCACAGCTAACAAACTCGCATTAAAAAATGTTTTTAAATAGATTATAAAAAATTTGGAATGTATGTTAAATATTATTAGTTATGTGATTTTAGATGGCTCGAAGTTTCCTATTCTTGATTAATTCTTAGTAACGCGAAAATGTGATATCTACAGATGACATTCGTTGGAGTTGATCTTAGAAAAAAATTAATTCCAAGGTATGAATAATGTCCTATTGAACATTTCTAAAATGGGGAGCTCTTTCTCATTTAGTCAACCAATAGAGGTGAAAAAAGAGGAAAATACTTTTTGGTTTCGAAACATTGTCACACTGTTAAAGTTGTGATCTACTTAGTTTTGAAAATCTATCACACAACCAAGTGGTAGAAAGGTTAATAGATTTGGTTTCGAGACATTCGCAAAGCCAAATAGTTACATTAAAGTATCTTTGTAACGCCCTAACATTACACCTTACTTTTTTTTCTTTCCAAGTAACACTAATTTCTAAATCCAAGCACAATCACTAATTAATAAGCAATATAATCAATAGAAATAATCTAAACAATATCCGAACTTAATGAATAGGAACACTTTTCTTATCTTAATATTACAATTTATCAATATTAAATTAAAATTCTTAATATTTTTGTAATAACTATCCTAATAAAAGTTCTAGAAATACAACACATTCTTATAGAAAAGTTTAATTTGAGGAATTTATTTGCATTTTGCAATCAACCTAGTTTTCTTCTATTTTATTTAATATATAGAGATTATTTGGTTTGAAGGAATTGAGAGGAATCCAAAGAAGTTTCAAGGAATTCCTCC
>JAMKQA010019282.1:0-11599 GCA_024699735.1 Posidonia australis
AAAGGAGTCATAGGATGTCGTCAGAGATCACAAAAAATTTTAGATTTTATGCATCAACTTTCGAGTACCGGTGGTCACATTTGCATCCTGATGAGAAGAAAAGAATGTTTGATGTGCTATTGGTCATTATTTTTTTTATTCTATCTATAAGTTAAACAATTAGTATATTAAATTGACAATGATGTTGAATTTATACATAGCAAGTTTACACTTTCACCTAGATATATCAAGGAGGATTATCATGTGTCTTTTATAAAATTAATTAAGAAAAGGATGAATGATATCTATTATAAGGCACGAATAGATGCATTGGCAAAATGTCCTGAGCCTCACGATGATTATCAGGCAACTACGGTATTTCCTCTGTATTGGTGTACACCAGAGAGGTAATTATTATTTATATTAAATTTCAGATGTTTTTATTGTTGTACGTTTGAGAATTAACATATATATTATTGATTAATGTTAAATCTAGGTGGAATGGGTTCTGTGATCTTTTTTCCACAAACGTAGAATTCCAAAAAAGATCCACGACTGGGAAGTCAAACCGTGGAAAGCAAGAAATTCGTTCTACAAGCGGATTAAGAAGCCACAACGATCTTCGAGTTGAGTTAATAAAGATATTTTTATATTAATTTACTTATTTACAACTACAACATCTACTATTCATACGAAATTGTCAGTTTCTTGCATGTAAACACCTCTTTCCCTTTCATTTATGCTCTCTTGTGACTCAGTGTGAACTAAAGTTGGTAGCTTTATGATGATGACTAATTTTTATATAATTTAGTATTTTGTAGGCATTGTAGATTCTAATTTAGAATGAAAGAGTAGTAATGGTGCTAAGCTGTGGACTTTGTACTGATTCAGTTCCTTTAAAATATGATTAGATCTCTTTTCTAGGCAGATTTATTTTTGATTTATCTATATTTTGGTTTACTTTAGGCTTATTAGTTGCATCACTGCCCCAAGTACCTGATTATGTTAAACTGTATCCGCAGGTTGGCTTTTGTTATTAGTGTGCTATTATTATTTTTCTGCCAATTCAATCGGTACTGAGAATATTAGTTCTTCATCGTAAGGGTATTGTCTCTGTTGTTTTCATTCATCATGCATGAACAATATTTCGAAGTCAAAGAGAAGAACCTCATGTTATGAATCAACAACTTTTGGTAAAAAATTTGAACTTGTAGTGATACGATATTTATATGATTTACGTGAAAGTAAAACAAAAGAACTGTACAGAAACTCTTTGTAGAACCTCTTGGAACATCTCCGGATGATAAAGAGGAAACACTCTAAAAGTATTGGAAACCAAATAAAGATAAGAAATGACAGGAAATTCCTTTTGCATTTTACAGATTTAGGTGTCTGTTGTATTGTTAAATGCTCAGGGACCATTCTGTAGGATATGCGTTTCACCATATATGTTTCTGCCTTGCGTTGTTACAGACCATTTTTTTAGGGAATTATTGACGTGATCATTATTTGTATATTATCATCAAATAGACTGATTATTCCAGACTGGATGAGCGTAATTCTTTCCAACCTACCAACTTCTGTTTGATAGGGTAGAGGCCTATCATCATGGTGAAGGGTGGCAACCTTGGAATTCAACCTAGTGAGCAGATTCACATCCAAAAAAAGATGTTATTTCACAATCTATCAATCCTAAAGTGTCAAGGTAGAGAGAACTGTTAGTATATGACAATACATGCTTCTTGTGTCTCACAAGTGCAACAGTCACAGCTCCAACAGAGTATAATTGAGCTGTTATAGTTAAAAATTGTTGCTTCTCTAAGGACCTTAACCCTTTCAAAGTTTAGGGGTTCATTGAGGATTATTCCATGTTTTTGGCATGAGTAACTAATTTATTACGCTACTCGCGACTTAGTGTTTCTTGATTTATGAGACATCATCTATGAAGTTGTCTAACCATGAATTTAGCATTACCTTGTCGAGGGTTCAGGGTTGTCATCAAAATGATAGCTGATCATCAAAATTATTGATACCTGCATTAATTTAGCTTTGCTATTTATTATGAGAGATGTAGCTGAATATTTTGTGCCTCCTTTTGTTTTGGCCCCTCAACATGCAATGATTGGCCACTAGCAGGACCATGTTCTTGCTTTATTAAATTGACTAAATAAGGTGTCATTCCACAATGTATTTGAATTTCTGAATGATTTTTCACTTTAAGAATTCCATACAGTTTTCTGTGTATTACATGATTTATGCTTGCTAGATTTGATTCTTTACAAACTTGCTATCTTATTACATGAAGAGAGCGATCATTTGTAGTATCTAAAGAAATGTCATTGATACCTGTCTTAATTTAGCTTTTCCATTTATTATGAGATCTACTGCTGAATATTTTGTGCCTCCTTTTGTTTTTCCCCTTCAACATGCAATGATTTTGATAGCAGGGTCATTTGGATTTTTTCATAATCATTGGTGTACTTACATGTTTTCCATTATTTAGTTTTACTGGTTTCTTCTTTCAGAAATGTTGACTTTGGTAGTTTGGTTACAGATGGGATACCATGTTTTCATTTGGATGTCAACAAATGTTAGTATTAGAATGTCTTGTATTAGTTCTATTTTTACTTGTGTTGTAGATCACTAAACTATGTAGAGAACCTACAGTGACAGAGTGGTGGTTGCATCCCACACTAGTGGGTCAGAGTATGTTTGGTCAACTCAGAGTGTGAAGGATGTACTTGTAAGTAATAATGGTTATAATTAAAGATATTTTAATAATATGCACTTATATTTTATATTATCTTTAATTAACTTTTTGTGTTTATTTATACAAGATAGGTACACCTTCTTGTATCAAGAAAAATATGGAGACGGTAATGTCGATGAACACTCAACCTTTGATAAGAAACTTTGGAAGCAAGTTTCAATGGAAAGAAACGTGAGTAATTCATCAAGAAAGCAAGACTTGGGTGGTTTAGATCCATACTACTCATAAGATACGACTATTGGTTTTTCTACCGCTTCTACTGACAGTATTGTTCTACGCCTCAGGCTTCTGCTTCATTTGATTCGGAGTACTTCAGTTCTCAGTTGTCACAGATGGCAACTACATTAGAGAGTTTCAGAGTCGACATACGCTCAGAAATAAGGAATGAAATAAGGACTGAAGTAAGGAATGAAATAAGAGATGAAATACATACTTTGGAGGATCGACTTGTAAGGTAAAATTTGATTTACTTTTAAAATTTTTGATATATATAAATTGTCATGTTGAATTAAATATTATAATCTAATCATTGTTCATTACAATATATATTAAGTTTGTTTTTTATAATCAAAAGATATACGGACGAGCAAGAAGTTAATTTGGCAAGTGATGATGAGGAGAATTTCAAGGAGTATAGACGTCGTCGTCACTCCATCCATGCATCATCCTCAAAAGGTAAAGGAAAGTAAGTTGGTTCCCAAAGAAAGTGATATGTAATATATCGTTTTACCTTGTATTATATTTATTGACTTGTGTAGACACCCTAATTTTCTGATTTTGCAGGATGGAGATGTGGTGGCTGAGCTCTGACCCAACCAAGGCCCATCTAAGCCCAATTAACTCTTTGAAAGCCTATTTGACTTCATAAAAGCCCATTTAATCCAGTTGGGCCCATGGAGGTCCATGAAGCCCACAAAGGTCCACAATGGCTCAATTCACATCAACTCCTATTTTTTTTTTCACCAAAGTCAAACCTATTTCTACCTCTTCTTCCAAAATTAAACCCAAAATCATATTCATTTTTTCTCCTTCATTTACCTAAGTTTTTCCTACCCAAAATATTCAAATTTATTTCACTTTTCTTCCTCCTTCCTCACTGAATCTATTTCTCCTCCTTAACTCCTCACGAATCCAGTCCAATTATCCTTCCCCACTGAGCTCAGCTCCAGCCCATCTCACCATCAGTCCAACACGAATCAAAGCGTCTCCAGCCGTTGGATGGGTCATCGGAGAGGCCAGGATCGCCGTCCATCTCTGTCGACGAGCAAGGGAGCAGACCGGAGCGCGTGGGGGACAGCCATTCGCTGTCTGCTGAGCTGTCATAACGGTGGTCGGAGTTTGTTTCCATTCTGTTAGGCATCGCGCGCCTGGTCGGAGCAAATTGGTTGGGTTCTGGAGGCTTATAAAAGGAGAAGAGAACCAGAAGTTCAAGAGGACACACAGACCGTCACACCTTCTGGACCATGCAAGAGAGCGAGGAAGAGAGCTCCAGAGAGCCAGAGCCGTCGCGGAGGAGGAGAGGGCGCCATTTCCAGAGCTCCGACGAGGCGCAGTCTCCGACCAAGTACACACTGATCCCTCCTATTCATCTGATTTCCGATCCTCCAGACCTTCCTCTCTCTTTCTGGAGTGTCTCCAAGGGATCTAGAGTGATCCCTTGGCCTACGACACTCCGCTGTGCCCCGCCGTCGCCATACTCCGACGACTGAAGTGGGGGGGGGCAATCCAGGAAGCCTCCTGGACCCCCGAGCCCTCTCTCCTCCTCCTCTGGCCTCTCCAGTGCTCCACAGACCTACGCATTGCCGTTCCGCCGCTCCTAGCAGTCCGCACGTAGATCATCGGAGAACGTGCCCATCCAGCCATCACCGGAGAAGACGACCGTTCCGGTAAAAAACCACGAGCCTCTTGCTGCTCCGTGCCCCTCCGACGTTCTAGAAACCTTCCGCCATGTCTCGCAAGCATCTCGGAGCCATCAAGACTGCGCCTTGGCCACTGGAGCGCTGCAGCAACCAACCTCGTCGGAGAGGGCCACGGCGACGACAGTCAGACCACCTCCTCGCTCCACCAGCCTCCGCGTCGCTCCGAAGGAAGCCCCGAAGCATCCCGCAGCCACCGGAAGCCTCAGAACAGCTGTGCCTCAGCCTCCGGAGTTCCCTCCTTCCCCAGCACCGTCGTCAGAGTCCCGCAACGGCGGAGGAGGTGGGGAGGCCTTTCCCACCGTCTGATCGCACATCAGCTTCGGTGGATCTCTCTCTTTCTTTCCCCTCTTGTTTCCTGTGGGGTCTGATCTAAGATCAAACCTCCGGAGGCCCTCCTCAAGCTCCCTCTAACAGCCGTCGGCGGCGGAGCTCCGTCGCCGGCGTCGTTGTTGTTTTTTCTTAAAACTTTAAAAAATTTTAAAATAAAATCCAGGAGTTTTTACTTTTCTTGCATTTAGGTCCTTCTAGAATTACTTTTAGGTTCGTTTATTGCATCTAGGTCCATCTGTCATTTTTCCAAAATGTTTCGAATAAAGTTTTAACTAAAAATATTACATGTTTTACCCTAAACATTTAAAGTAATGTTTTCTGAGTTTAAAACTTTAATAGAAGCCCTCTAGAGTTTTTTGAATGTATTTTGTTTTTGACAAATTGCATAGAAGACCCTGGATTTCCTTGGAATGTTTTTGACAGTTCGGTTTCTTTGTGAAAATTGCATATCAGCCCTTACACTTCTCAAAATGTTTTTGAATGCTCATTTTTGATGGTTTATTTACATTTAAGCCCCTACATTCTTCTGAAATCATTCAACATGTTTTTCTTTGGGTAAATTGCATTTTAACCCTTAGAGTTTACTGAAATTCTTCTAGATGCTTTATTCTACTAGGCAATTTGCATTTTAGCCCCTGTGCTTCATTGATATTATTCTGCTTGTCTGTTTTTAGGGGTAAAATGACCATTTTGCCCCTGAAACTTCCTAGATCTTTTCTAAGACATTTTTCTTGCATTTTTACCCTGATTTTATGCAGAATTGTTTTCAATGCATGTTTTAGTGGTAAAATTGCATTCTGACCTCTAGAGAACTTCATTTTGACTAAGGATGCACATTTGGCCCTAGAATTCTTCATACTTACATAAAATGTGTTTTCCTAGGTATTTTTGATGACTTAGGTTTTGGAACTTCAGTTTTCCTCAGAATTTGGGCTTTTTGCACAAAACCCCTTGCATCTTTCATATTTGCATCACACTTGCATTTTGCATGACCTTTCACATCTTTTTGCACGGATTTTCTCGTCTTTTCTTCCTGGTTTTGCGCACGTTTTCCTAGCTTGATTCTGGCTTGGTCTTCTCCCTATTTTCCAGATTTTCTTCGATTTTCCGTGGTTTTGACTTGTTTTGGCTTTCCATCGCTCGAGGACATACAGTAAAAGGCTTGTCAAAGCCGACATTGTCTCGAAATGAGGATTATTTTCCCCTTTTTTATTTTCTCAGATTTATCCCAATTTCCTCTGTTTTGCGAGACGCTTTCCGAGAATTTCACGATTTTCCCCATCGCCCAAGGACGTACAGTAAAGCGGCATTAACAATGCCTACATTTGACCCTCGGATTAACTTTTTCCCTTTATTTCATTTCTTCTCCTTGATTTGGCATGTTTTCTGTCATCTTCATGCATGAGCATATAGAATAAGCAAGCATACATTTAGCAGACCATTGACAGTAGGAAACCTAAAAAGACTGAGTTTTCTCGGGCACATGGGGGTGCCTAATCCCTTCCCCATGCGTAACCAGAATCCTTACCCTTTCTCTGGCCCGCATTCATTTTGCATTATCCATTAGGTACAGATCACACATGCATTCTGTATTTTGTTTTGTTTCGTGATTTTCTTGTGTTTTTCTGGTTTTCCTCATCTTTCCATTAAAAGACTAGGTAGAGACTCCTTTCCTTATCCTTTTTGTCTTCCCTTTGGTGTTTCCGGATCTTATCTCTTCTTCCGGATCCACCATTTTCGTCGTGACCGTATCGGATCTCCTCGTGTGTTTCCGCACACTGAGTAGTAGGAGAGCCGCGTAAGGGTTCCACTGGCATGGTCACAACTTGTATTAAGCTATTTTTGTGTCGTATTAGCTACTTTTTTGTAAAAACTTTGGATATGTAAAATCTTATATTGTATGATCAATTGAAATTTTTTTTTATAAAATCTGTATATGTGTAATTTAATGTACTTGTGAATGTATTTGAATGTCATTTTACCAAGTATATGAATCTAAATTTTAGCAGGTTCACTTTTGTAATGTATTGTTTTATCTTTTTTTTAACTGTCTAGTATTACCTCGCTATGTCCTCATAAAATTGTTTTATTTATCGAGCACTTAGCGAGCCAATTACGAAGACATTATGTGACCACGTCCTCGCTATATCCTCGCAACTTTGTCGCTAAAACTACAACGACAATACAATTGCTAAAATTTTAGCGAGCATTTGCAGAGGATACTACGAAGATATAGCGAGGATATTACGAGAAAATATTTCCTCGTTAATATTAGACGAGCACATTGCGAGAATATATCCTCGCAGTATTGATTTAACGAGTTATTTAACTCCGAGGATAATTATTCCTCGCTAAGTTCTCGTTAAAGTTTGTAACAAGAACTTAGCGAGGAATCAGCGAGGACTTAGTGAGAAAAAGTGTCCTTGCAAAATTCTATTTCTCTGGTAGTGAATATTTACTTGAATATTTATAGAATGTTTACTGAATTTGAAAGAACATTTTTTTGATTTTGACAAAAAAGGGAGAAAGATACATATTTCAAAGTTCTTTCATTGAAAAAATTAGTAAGGGAGAAAATTGAGTTCTTTATGCCATATACAATGCATGATCTTAGGGCAAGATTAATTTTTTATAGCTTTAAAATATTTGTGGTTTTGTTGTCATCAAAAAAGGAGAGATTGTTGGTTTTTTAACAGGCTCTTGATTTTGATAATAATAAAACATATTTGTGAGTTAACCTTCTCAATAGGTCAAAGAAGAGTTTTCATGGACTTTGCAATAAGAAGAAGGAGAAATGGACTAAGAAGGAGCATATGTGCAAAATCAAGTGAAGTGTATTGAAGAATGAAGATCAAGGTTTTATTGTAATTTAAGTGTGATATAATTGTAACATGTTATAATCTAGGAATTTGTAATAATCTCCAAAATACTCCTACAATACCTTAGGAAATTAGCTTTAGTCCTAAAATCCATCATTCATAAATCACACCTATTATTGGACTAAAATGGGGCATTTCGACATATCGTAATTACCTAGTATATAGAAATCGGATTGATTAGTAAAATCCTAAAAATGACCAAAACGACATATCGAAAATCATTGATCTACTGAATTATCCGAACGTTATAGAAATCAGAGTAAAATCAGCATTTCAAATTATTTTAGTACTCCAAATCAATTACCATTGGAGGGAAAATATAAATGTTACATACACATTTTTCTTAGTATTTTCCTATAAATAGGACTCGCCCATTGAGCTCCAAAGACACACATTTACTAGAGCTTCATTGAGAAACATTTGTGAGAGTTTTCTAAGCCTAAAATCAAGCATTACATTCTCATCCATTTAAAAGAACTTCAAACACATTTTCAACCTTTAAGCAAGAAGCTTTGCTTCCATCTATCAAGTCTTGTCAAGTATTTGAGAAGAGTAAAAAAAAAAGTGTTATAATTGATATTTCTTAAGTCTACTCTTCTCTAGTTGTGAGAGGAGGAATCGACGGTTTTTTCAGGGTCATGACGAGGGTTCATCAAGGTAGAGTATTGATAAAATCTTAGCCCTAAACGAGATCAAAATAGGAAAATTCTCGAGGAATTTTTGATAAGTGGACTAGACTATGGAGGTTGAACCACTGTCAAATAATTTACATATTTCATTGTCTCTCATCTCATTCTATGCATGCTTTAGTTTAATATCCAAATCCTTCATTTTATTTACTTGTTATATACTTAAAATTGAAATAAGTTTTTAAATTACCAAATTACCTTTAATTTACTATTCATCCCTCTCTAGTGAAGTGTAAGATCCTAACAGTTTTGGTTAATATAACCAGTGTTTCGACAGTTTTGGCTAGTAAGGTCTGGTTTTGCTATACAAATAGTTTCTAGTATTCTTGTGACTTCAAAAAAAAAAGATAGAATGATTTTAGAAAGGATTTTGAAGTCTGGTGTTGATAAATGATTTAAAAAAGAAAAGCTTATTTTTGTTTTCTATGTTTTTCATGGAAAGCGTGCTAGATGACTTTTCTGGTCACTCATGTGTTTTCTTATGATTTTTAGTTACAAGTGTAGACGAGCTGTAGTTGTGGTCCATAGTGCACATAGTTGGAATCTTCTAGTCATTCACTGCAGATTCCTGATAGTGTAGATAAAACTAATTAGTTTTTAATTTTCTATAATTTAATATTTAATTATGTTTAATTTTTTTAGATTAATGTTTTTATAATAGTAGCGATTCGGATTGTTATAATATCAACTACAGATATTATAAGTAGTCTAAAATTAATGAAAAAGTGCAATTACCCCTTTCATCATAACAGGTTGACAGGTCGTTACTTGTAACAATAATACCAGCACTCTCCACAATTGTTTCTACGAGCTCTAGATCAGCTTCTCATGCAACATGGAGTGCATCCCAGATTTCTATCATTATATAACATTTATAAGTTATACAAATGACAAGGTTCTAACAACGTTATCTGTTAATCTGGGGAAAGAAATGATAAGCATCAAATGGATGAACAAAAGCCAGATGTTTAAAACCAGTAGTTTAAACCCAAAATGCAAAACCCAAAGAAAATGGAAACAAGCAGTTAAAACAATAAATTTACATTCTATTCTTGCTACAGTTGCTGTAATATATCAGATACTGATATATAATATTTTTCCTACCTATGTTGCTTGAATCATGTTATTTTCTTCTTCATTCACCTTAGAAAACTTACCAGCATTCTTCTTTTTAATTTCATTTCCCTTGTTTGATGATGTAATTTCTATTTGTTATAGGGGCTCCTGGCTGGTGCTATAGCCGTCCAGCACTCGAATTATACAAGTTAGCACAGAAAAAGAATCAGAAACTTGTTCTTCGTGGGCATTCTCTGGTGGTGCTGTGAGTATCATTAAGTAAAATAATATATTTAGTTTTTGTCTTCTTCCCGCAACAACTGGCACTTCTAGCCATCCTATTTTTTGCATTTTACAAGTGACTCTTGCAATTTTGAGGGTCATTGCATCTTCTCCCTTCAAAGAGCATGACAAAGTTCCAGTCAAGTCCGCTTAGATTGAGATTTTTGGAGAGTAGAAAGAAAAGTTTTTAGTTATTCACTGCAAATCTTGTGTACATTTAAGTCTTTAAATCTATTAAGTTTACTTGAATATATTTTTTTAATTATGAACTATAAATCTTTCTTAAAGGTTTAATGTAAGAGTTGTACAACTTAAGTCACGATTTATGTTTATTGTGTGTGATTAAATTTTTACTTTCTCTTGTTAAGAAAAGTCTTCAATGGAGATAAGAATGAATTTTAAGTATTATACATATCTATTTTTATCTATATTCGAGTTTTTTTTATTCGTATCTATTTTGTGAAAATATGGATGTATAATTTTTCTATTTATATAATATTCATATTCATATATCTATATTTATAAGTATAATAATATTTATATTGTATTTATACCATATTTATAAAAAATATATATATATATAATAATATCTATATTTATATTGTATTCTATCCATTTACACCCTTCTCACCCAACCATTCTCTCGAAAAAACAACCACAAAGTATCGAAGGACAAGCCTAGATTTGTTTGAAGATAGGGGCTATCTGGATAAAACCCCTCAGGAGGTGAGAACCCTTCCCAAGGTAGGTTAAGCTTTTCCGATTTCATCATCGGACCACTATGTAGATGGTGTATACGTATGCATGCCTATACAAGAAATAAAGTATGGATGCTGAGTGCATAAGCTATATGAATGCAGGGATGTATGTTACAGTTACTGGGTGTGAGTACAATGAAATAGAATGAGCAAATGTCAGGATGCAAACTACAACTGTGGAATCCAGAATGCAATGATGCAAGGTGATCAAACATAGGGGAGAGGATTTTGCCAAACACGCCAGGACCCAGTCACTTGTAATATTTCTTGAGGTAGCAATTCGTTCAAGACCGAATCGTTCAAAAATCAGTCGGTTCGGTTTGATTCTTGGTTAATATTGGAAATAATTATGAACTTGTGGTCATGGAAGTAAGTACTACGTAATGATCATCACATCTTGTGGGAATATAAATTAGAATTGATGGGATATTGAATATGTGGATTTGAGAATATTTATATATATAGGAGCTGGTTCAGTCTCCCTCAAATTAGCTATTTTGAGGGAAGATGCATCATAACTGTTAGATACTGATCTAATGGTTTCTATTGAAACCACTTATTTAGAAATAATACCACTAGTGGTTTCTTTTTGTTGGGAACTTTTTTTCATTTATTATTTAATTACAGTTAAATGTGGTAGTTATTGATCTGAATTTAAAATAATTTGATTTTTCATTTTTGTATTACTGAATTGAATGCAAATAGTTATGATACAAAACAGTATTACGTTTTTGGTCTGATTTGTAAATATCTTATTGGTACGGTTACTATTTTGTTTTTTGTATTAATGTTTCGTTATTGTTTATAATACAATCTCGATGGATTCAATACTTCAATTAGTTAAGAAATACTGTTTTACGGATGTTGTTATGTTGGTGAATATAATTTGTTTATTTTGTATAAGATCGTATCACGAAATTAAATTAAAATATTGATA
>JAMKQA010019283.1:0-11863 GCA_024699735.1 Posidonia australis
CCTAGGGGGAAACATATGATCACCGTGGGGTGGTTAAGAGAATGGGACAAATTCTGGCCCAACCCTGAGCCCGATAGTGAGGAAGTAGATTTTGTACTGAGGCACTTTCTGCTGGAGCTGCTAGCTATGATCTTCTGCGATTCGTCGGCCTACTGTATCCATGCCGACTGGATTGCGTATCTGACCAACCTGGAGCATCTGGATCATTATGATTGGGCTGGCGCTAGTTACACTTGGCTGATCTGTGGGCTCGATAATGTGGTCAAGCTTGGGCGCCGTTCTTATGTGGGGCTATACCCTCTGTTGACTATAAGTATTTGCTTCTGTTACTTTGCAAAACAAATTTCTTTTATGCTTTATATTTGATAAACTGACTTTGCCTGCATTTACAGTATTGGATTATGGAGCACATCACCAGAGGGCATTGCTTCGGCCGCCTGCGGGATGAGCTCCTGCTCCTTCCCCGCCAGTGGGTCGAGCCTGACCACCGGGCTGCTGCTGGGGTGTTTAGCTATGAGTCCTACCGGTATCTGCTGGACCTGGTAGAACTCGAGGATGTAAGTCTCCTTTGCCAGTAGACTTTAATTGCCTGTTGTACTTTGTTTGCTTACAACTCCCTGTTTCTGTAACAGGTCCACCTACGCCCATTTGCTCGATATGATGGCTTCGACTAGGCTCCCTTGAACTCTGGCCGCGTTCTTAGGGATAAACAGGTGAAATTTTATTACATGAAGAAGTCGGCCTACTACCTCTCAGGGCGTGTGCGACATCAGTTCTCGGATGTATTCTGCATTCCTACCCCTCCTCCTACTGACATGGATCGCCCGGCTACAACTCGTTCGGTTGCTAGAAGCCGGCATGCAGTTGCCATAGCTTCTCAGGACAGGCACGTCCTTCGAGAAGTCAACTACACAGACTACCTTGCTTGGTACAGGCGTGTGGGGAAGCCGTACCTATTCGAGGAAGCCGTGCGGGATAGCCAGCGGTGGGGATTTCACTATGGAGGCGTCTGAGGAGGACCGTTCAAACACCAAGGTCACCCAGGTGGTTCACGATTCTGCTCCTCGCTCTCAGGCTGCCGCAGCTGCTCAGTGGTCGCGTCGAATCACTCGACGAGGCAACAGACTCTTGGCCAAGTACTTCCAAAAGGCGACATCTGACGAGGAAGATTCAGATGACGAGTAGCTTTTACTTGTAATTTTTGCTGGAAATTCTGTAATAACACTGGCACATTGTAACATTCTTCTAAAAAAATTTATAAGAAAATTTTTGATTCTGCGATGTGCCCCTCGGGGTTTTGTATGTGCAGGTTGTATGCAAGAGTATTCGATGCAGGGTTAAACAAATGGCGCTGATTTTGGCGATGTCCACATCCTGAAGAGGTGCTACTGAAATTTTGCAGTCACTCCAAACGCCACCTAGGTGCACCGCATAGGTGCGTCTGACAGGTGCGCCTCATAGGTGCGTCTCCAGAAATGGCGAGTTTTGTTTTCCGTTTTTGTTGAAAACCCTTCCTGCTCTTCTATATAAAACCGCACCCTATGAGAAACAGCGCCATCTTTTCTGGGAAAAAACTCGACGGTAGACCTTGCTTCTTCATTTTTGCTCATCTTCTGATCTTCCTGGGCACGGGTTCTGCATTACGATGGTACGGGTTACTATTTTACATGTTTTTCCTGTTGTTTTCCTGCCGTTTTCTTGTAGATTTGCTGTGTATTATATCACTTTCATGGCTGCGAGCTTTGGAACATGCTTCTTGATTTTTTGCATATGTTTCTTGTATCACATCATGCTAGATTGCTACGCTTATCCCATGCTTATGTCAAGTTCCATCTTTTTACTGCCATATTTGGTTCAAATCTGTGCCTGCAGAGTTATCCTACCATGGTGACCCCTAAGCACTACTCTGACGCCTTACTTGGCTGGATCGACACTTTGACAGCCGATGATCGGAAGCAACTCTAGATTTGGGGTATTTCCTCCTCCCTCCTGAGTATAGCCAAAGTGGAGATTAATTGGCATCTGTTGTGTGCCATGGCCTGATTTTGGAAGCCAGCCCTGCATGTTTTCTGCTTTGGGCAAGTGGAGATGACTTTAACTCTGGAGGAAGTCAGACGAATTTGTGGCCTGTCCCCGTTCATGTCCCCGCCAGTGTTTACCTGCCATGACAGTTATGTACATGTCGTGAGCCGACTCACGTGTATTGCCAAAGATGTCTGTGAGGAGAAACTCATCTGCCGAGATGGTCCTACACCCATGGTGCGCCTGGATTATTTTGATGCAATCATTGGTGCCCGCTCCTCCATGGGTACCTTGTGGCTTTATTGCTTTGTGCTGCGTTTTCTTGGGGAGCTGATCTTTAGCCATGGTCGGACGACTGTGGCTATTGAGGTGGCAAAAATAGCCTGGGTGGTAGTTGTTCGCCAGATCGACTTGGCCCCTATCCTTCTTGCCGAAACCTACGTTGGTTTGGACCGAGCGTTGAGGCGCTCTTGCCATTTTTATGGGTGTGGCGCCCTGGTGCAGGTAAGCAAATCATTGCTATTTAATAATATTTTGCTGTGCTTTCATTAACCATGGTTCCATTTTTGCCAGGTTTGGTTTGCTGCTCATATGAGAATGAAGATTCTGCACCCTCGGCCTTTCGCTTTTGAAGCCTATAGCCGCACCCATCATTCAAGGTCGCTCCCGGGGGTACATGAGCTGTGCGACAAACTGTGGAATCTTGATGCGGATTCTGTGACATGGTGTATTATATCCTCTGCATCCCAGACCTTTACTGCCTTCTTTAATGCCATGGACATGCGACTCGTGGTTCTCCCTGGATTCTCTGGAGGCATGGGGTATCACCCTGTCCGGGTTCTTCACCAGTTCGACTTCTGCCAAGACTCCATTGAGCAAAGCCCCTGACGAATTAAAAAAGCATGTTGTTGGCTCAAATGCATCTACTTCTGAGTTGGCCCGACGAATGAGTGCTGGTATCAAGTCTTCCAGTCTTGCCATCATTAAAGGCTTTGGCTGCACAGCGGAATATGAGGCTGAGATAAGGGAGACATGGCCCCTAAGTGAGATTCCACCCAGTGGTACCAATTTCACGGAGGCTAGCGGTTTAAAGAGGCCCCGAGCTGATTAGCGATATTTGTATTCATGATAGGCCATAATAAAATTGTTGGCACTGATGTTGCTTTGCATTGCTTATACTAATTCTTGTAAGTCTATATCTGCTCATGAAGATCAATTTAATTGGCATGTCTCTGATTTCAAATCCCTCCATTTTTAAAGAAGTGACTATCGTACCCCTGGTCGATTGCTTGCTTGCTCAAACCACAACTCATAAGACAACTGACATGCCCCTGGTCGAAATATAAACAAAACGCCTTGCAAAGTAAATGCAATTATGCTTGACTAAAATGCATCCTAGCCAAATGCTTACACGACTCATAAGGCAGCTGACATGCCCCTGGTCGAAATGCGAACAAAATGCCTTATAAAGTAAATGTAAATATGCTTGACTAAACCAAATGCTGTGCAAAAGACACAAATGCAAAGAAATTTTAATTGATATATTGGTGCCCTCAGCGCCAAGGAAGCCTGTTTTGCCTGCTATAAGAGGTGATACTGTCCTCAACTCATGTGGCACTAACCTAGGCACTTAGGTTTATTTGTGGCTCCCCTTCAGATTTATGGGCCTCATGCCAAAGTCTTGGGGCCTACATCTACTCTTTTGAAGATTCATTTTTCTTTTCTCCCTCATAGGCATGCTAACTGACCCTACTCCTTCTTGGAGGTATAAACACTTATGCTGAGGGGGGTGGCTGCTATTTCCCTTGTGCTGAAGGGGTGGCTGCTATTTCCCTTGTGCTGAAGGGGTGGCTAGTCCCTTTGATCATATAGGCTTAGTAAGTGCGTGCTTCGACTCCTCTCCAAGCTAAATGGTAGGAGTAAGGTTGTTCACATGCCTCTCTCAGTGGAGCTCAGTTTCTGTCTACTACTTCTGTCTCCTTATTTCTTTTGTGCTCCAAGGTCTTGTGTATTTTTTCTTTACTGCTCACTTTCTCTCTAGACCTATCATTTTTACTCCCTCTCGAGATATAGGTCCCATGAGAATTTGTACATTTAGCCCATTCCTCTGAAATCTCTCTCTCACATCCTAAGCTTTTAGGGTAGTAGCACATGAGGAGGACTTGACACATCTTACGCAGGCAGGCTCCCAATTTTCCTCATTGGGCAATGATGATGCTATGCAAAAAGAAAAGGTGCAGAAGGTTATTCATGCTGTGCAATGATGCAATACTAATATAAAAATGCATGACTCATGGTGCAAGGCATTAGGATCGACTGAGAGTCATTGATAGTACTTCTTTAAGTAGGAGGCATTGACGAGCTCTGATTGCTCTGTATGGTCCATGCCTTCAAGAATGATTGCAACCCCTGACAGGGCCTCCTTAACCACAAAAGGTCCACGCCAGTTAGGCCTAAATCTTCCCCGTGTATCCGGCAAATGAATGGCACGCTGGACCAAGTCTCCTGGTTCAAAGCTTCTAGGACGGACTTTCTTTTGATATGCTCGGGCCACTCTCTTCTGGTAGCATTGGGCATGATGCAGAGCTTGCAATCTATGCTCATCAATTAGATCTAGCTGAACATTGCGGTCTTGTACCCACTCAGCCTCCTCTAATTCCGCCTCCTTCAAGATTCTTAATGATGGAATCTCGACTTTGAAGGGAAGGACCGCTTCCATGCCATACACCAAAGAGTAAGGTGTTGCTCCTGTTGAGGTCTGGATGGAGGTTCTGTAAGCCCATAATGCATAAGGCAACTTTTCATGCCAATCTTTATGAGTCTCGGCCATTTTCTTCAAGATCTTCACCAGATTCTTGTTAGCCGACTCTACTGCCCCATTCATCTGAGGTCGATAAGGGGAGGATCTGTGATATCTGATCTTGCAACTCTGGAGGAGATCCTCAACTCTCTTTGCTATAAAATTAGTTCCGTTGTCTGAAATGATAGCAAATGGAACCCCATATCTGGCGACGATATTATTCTTGATGAATTTTTCTGTAATAGCTGCTGTGACTGTCTTGTAGGACGCCGCCTCGACCCATTTCATAAAATAATCAATGGCTACCAGAATATAACGGTGTCCATTGGATGTTGCAGGATGAATGGCCCCGATAACATCGATTCCCCAAGTAGAGAATGACCAGGGTGACGACATGCTATGCAATTGCTGTGGGGGAGCATGTATAAAATTGCCGTGTATTTGGCAGTTGTGGCATCTTCTGACAAAATGGCAGCAGTCCGTTTCCATGGTGGACCAGAAATACCCTTGTAGCATGATTTTCTTGGCTAGGAGAACCCCATTCATATGTGGGCCGCAGGTGCCTGCATGGACTTTCAATGTTAACTCATCTGCCTCTTTTTTGTCTACACACCTGAGGAGCATCTGGTTATAAGATCTTCTGTATAGCTGCCCGGCCCCGAGCACATATTTGGATGCCAACCGTGTCAGGGTCTTCTTATCTGACGTAGAAATGCCAGGAGGGAAACTACCAGACTTCAAAAATGCTTCAATATCACTATACCAAGGCAGTTTAGCAGATGATGGCACCTCTTGGATATGCATACAATGTGCCGATTGTTCAATGCATGTGACCGAAATGTCTATAGCTTGTGCCTCTGGGAATGATAACCATGATGCCAGGGTGGCCAGGGCGTCTGCATATGCGTTCTTGGCTTGCTTCATGAAGGAAAACTTGACATCTTTAAATTCTTCAGTCAATTTCAGCAAGTGCTCATGGTACAATACAAGCTTCTGGTCTTTTGTCCTCCAGTCACCATTGGCTTGTGAAATAACCAGCATGGCATCGCCAAACATGTGGAGCTCTTGGGCGCCTTAATCCCTTGCTATCTGTAAGCCTAAGATACAGGCTTCGTACTCGACTTCATTATTGGTGCATTCAAATGTTAGCTTTCTTGCAAAGGGAATAAGCTGTCCTTGTGGCGTTGCTAAAACTGCACTGATGCCTCTTCCTTGCTTGTTGACTGCACCGTCGAAATACAGGCACCATTGCCGCTCGTTCTGAGGTCCCTCTGGTTCTTCGTCACCCATTGCAAACAATATATCCTCATCTGGGAACTGGGTCTGTATAGGCTGGTACTCCGGCAAAGGTAAGTCGGCCAAGTGATCCGCCATGGCTTGTCCTTTCGTGGACTTCTGTGTGACAAAGGTGATGTCGTATTGGGATAACATCACCTGCCATTTAGCACATCTGCCCACCAAGGCTGGCTTCTGGAACAGGTATTTGATTGGGTCATGCCGACACAACAAGAGAACCGGATATGCCATCATATAATGCCGGAGGCGCTATGTGGCCCACACCAGGGATAAGCAGACTTTCTCTATCGGGTTGTATTTAACCTCGCAGTCATTGAACTTTTTGCTGAGGTAGTAAATAGCTTTCTCTTTGCGCCCAGATTTGTCATGCTGGCCTAAAACTACACCCATAGAATGCTGCGTGGTAGAGAGATATAATAGCAGAGGGCGTCCTGGCGTGGGAGGAACTAAAACTGGAGGCTTCACCAGTAGCTGTTTTATCTTGTCGAAGGCAGCTTGACATTCCTCATTCCAAAAAGTCTGAGCAGTTTTCCTTAGCAGCTTGAATATGGGCTCACATATAGGCGTAAGCTGTGCAATGAACCTGCTGATATATTGTAGCCTTCCTAATAAACCATGAATTTCTTTCTCAGTGGTCGGGGGAGGCATGTCAATGATAGCCCTGGCTTTGTGAGGGTCCACTTCAATTCCCCTCTGACTGATGATATAGCCCAGTAGCTTTCCAGAGGATACCCCAAATATACATTTGTTGGGGTTCAAGCGGAGCTTATATTTCCGCAGACGCTCAAATAATCTTCTTAAATAGGCAAGATAGTCCTCGGGCTCCTTGGATTTGGCAATCATGTCGTCCACGTATACTTCAACCTCTTGGTGCATAAGATCGTGGAACAAAGCCGTCATAGCCCTTTGATATGTTGCACCTCATTCTTTAATCCGAATGGCATCACCTTGTAATAGAAGACTCCCCATGGAGTAATGAAGGATGTCTTCTCCATATCTTCTTCTGCCATTCTGATCTGGTTATACCCGGAAAACCCGTCCATAAAAGACAACATCTTATGTCCTGCAGTGTTGTCCACCAGAATATCGATGTGGGGGAGCGGGAAATCATCTTTGGGGCTTGCTTTGTTGAGATCTCGATAATCTATGCACATGCGAACCCGTCCATCCTTTTTCGGCATTGGGACCACGTTGGCGAGCCATTCAGGATACAGTACAACCTTGAGAAAGTTGACCTTGTACTGCTTCATAATCTCCTCCTTGAGCTTTAATAGCCATTGAGGTCGCCATCTACGGAGCTTCTGTTTAACTAGCCTGGAATTCGGAATTAGTGGCAATGTATGAACTACCACCTCAATGTCCAGCCCCACTATGTCACCATAGCTCTATGCGAAGACATCTACGTATTCCTTCAGGAAAGCCATGAACTTCGCCTTTGCTTGTGGTGATAAATTGGCACTAATGCGTGTTTCTTTTATTTCCTCCGCCGTGCCGATGTTGATAAGCTCCGTCTCTTCTTCGACATGAAGATTTGGGCCTTCTGGATCATCACCAAAAAATGGAATTTGCGAGGGCTCCTCCTCATTATCTGCTCCATCATCCTCTTCTTCATAGGAGATCAGCTCTGACAGGATCTCCTTTTCAAATGCTAGGTCGGTGATGTCCACTGAGAAGACCTCCTTTGATTCCGCGCCCTGATGGCGTTTAAGGACTGTCATAGTGACCTTTGTGTTTCTATGCCGACATTGCACTGCTGCTTGTGCTTCCCCGTCCGGACGATCTAAGGAGCTAAGAGTCTCTGCCTCCGATGTGGATGCCTCTTTATTCTTGTTTTTTGATTTACCATTTTCTTTTGTGTTGCTAACTGTACAAAATTTTGTTTGCTGGCGGCTGCTTTGCTATAGACTGTTGGGGCCATCATTTGTCCCACTCGTACTTGCTTCATGATTTTGACCCTCACCCTCAAGGTGAGGCTTATATTGCCAATACCAACTAGACCCGCCTCCCGACTGACAGGAGATTAACTCCAATGGTCTAGTATCACTTTCATCTGTTTCCTGTAGGACCATAATTGAAACCTGGTCCTGGAGTGGTACTGGTGTGTCTGTTGGTGGTGCTGTAACAACTACTTTGCCTTTCCTTCTACGGTCATGCTCTACTATATCTTCTGCTAGCATGTCTAGCTGCTCCTGAAATAACAGGTCCAGATCCCCGATGTCATCATCTGAGTCTGTCTCTTGGACCAGAATCTGAGCGGCTGACTGCTCTGTCTGCTTTCTACTCTACATGACACCGTGCCATATACTCTGCTGTTGTCTTGATACAAACCCTCTAGGCAGATCCAGGCTGGTGGTGCTGACACTGCATAGGAACTGTGGTTCGGATCCATGATGCCTGCGCTAACAAAGTTGGATAAATCTCGTGGAATAATCATCTTAGAAGACTTACCCTGGCGTTGTGATCCCTTCCTCTGGCTACATCGCTCGTAACCCAAACCGTCTTTCTCAACCCATTCTTTGGCTTCGATCGGATCGGCGATTCCCTCACCATAAAGCCCAAGAGGTGATCCTTTCTCATATCCCCATTTGCGACATAGGTTGTCGATCATCAAGCGAGGGTTGCTAGAAGTGGCCAAATGGCCGGCAAGCTCTGAGGGTGGACTGAAATTAACTGGTTCAAACCGATTAACCCGAAAGAGGACATCGGTAGGCTTAGGCTCGAAGTGAACAGTCTGCGGGGTTAGAGCTGAGACAAACTCAACCTTCTCCATGTCTTCTGCCAGGACAACAACGACGTTGTCATCCCAACAAAACTTAATCATGCGATGGAGGGTTGAAGGAATGATTTGATGCTTGTGAAGCCAAGGGCGTCCAAGCAAAAGATTAAAAGAAGGTTCGATATCCACGACGTAGAACTCCACGTCGAAGAGAGCAGGGCCAATGGTCAGGAGAATGATAAGAATCCCAAGTGCATCATGATGCGTATTATCAAAAGCTGTCATCCCTTTCACAGCTGGTACAATATCCTCGAACTTGAATCCGAATGCATTTGCTGTGCGCAAGGGGCAGACATTAAGGCCTGCTCCATTGTCCACCAGTGTGAGGGGGATGTGAAAACTTTGATATTGCGCAGTGCTGAACAAGGGAGAATTGTGATTGGTGCCAGAAGGAGGTAACTCTTGGCTGGAGAAGGAGATAACCTGAGGTGTCGTGATCATTCCTACCATACTCTCAAGGGTAGCAGGCTCTATAGACTGGGATACACGAGCTACCTGAAAGACCCTAAGGAAAGCTTCTCTATACTCGGCCGATGTATGGATTAGGTCCCAAATGGAAATATCAGCTCTAACCTTCTTTAGCTGGGCAGTGATGTCAGCTGAAGGTTGGTTGCTAGTGGTAGGATAGGACGGTGCTACTCTAGGCATAGGCGGTTGAGGAGAATGTGCCTGGGGTTGGGCAAGGGTTACTGCTATAGGTGCTGGTGGCCTAGATGACTGGGCGTGCAACTGGTTAGGGACTTGGGTTAAGGGCTTAGGCCTGGTTGCTAGGGGTTTGTATACTCTACCCGATCGCGTCACCTCTGCACACATTCCTGTGGCATAATTGTAAGGAACACGATGCGTGTCGTGGGTTAGAGTAACAACAACTGGGGGACGGGCTGCTAACTGTACAGGTGAGGTTGAAGGATAAGGGCGAGTAGAGGTATTTACCTGGGGGTGTTGGTAGTACTGGTGAGGGTATTGGTGGGCCTGAGGGTGTGCTGGCTGTCTTGGCCTAGACTGGGCCAGGTTGCTAAATAGACTAGAGCTGAAGGCTGGGGATATGCTACAGGTGGTACCTCAGGGTTCTCCGACTCAACAGCAGGACGGATCATAGAAACAGATTCCTCGGCATTATCAAGGAAGGAACGATACAGACGGTGGGGAAAAGCAGAAGATACATCATGAATCAAAGCAGTGGGACAGATAGGAGAAGAAACTGACCCAAAAGAAAAAGAAGAAACAAAATTAACTCCCGAGGAACTTGGCGCTCCCGGAGGCGGATGCTGCGGCAAGGGCTGACTAACTATGCTGGGGTGTGCTGGCTGTGCTTGCTGTGCTGGGTGTGCTACTGGGGGATGTGCTGGGGAGGCTACCTGGGTATTAATTACAATGACCCTCTGGTCAATCAAATCCTGGACAGCGTCCCTAAGTGTGAGACAATTGTTCATCGTGTGGCCAGCCACCCGATGGAAATTGCAGAACGCATTAGCATTGTACCAGGCTGGCAGCAGATTAGGCGGAGGGCGTACCTCCGGCAACCTCAGCAAAGATGTGACTTTAGGGAATACCATGCTCAATGGCTCCACTAAAGGGGTATAGTGGCGTCGGTCACGGTGTTGTTGCTTCGACTGTGGATGTGCCAACGGTGGGCGCGTCCTAGCCGGTGGGTTAGGATATACTGGTGTGGCAGTGGGGGTGACAAGCGATGCATGCTGTGCTCTAGGTGTAGGTATGGGTGCATAAACTACTTGGCGCTGCGGGGGCGAGTGGACATCTGCTGGAGCAGCAGGGGTTCTAATGTAAGAGACAGTATTCTTGGAGGGATCCCGCCTCCTGGGTGGATTGGCGTTGGTGTTGTTGCTGCTGCTAGGGCCACTATGTGAGGAAGTGGCCTGATTGGCAAATGCACAGAGTGTTGGAAAACTGCCGCCGCGCAGTGAACTCTCAACATAGGCACCCGCCCGAAGCAGTGCAGAGAAAGTGGTGATAGGTTGAATGCTAAGCAGAGCCCCGATCGCTGGCTGTGCTCCCCGGATCACTATCTCAATAGACTCCTTGTTAGAGGGTCTATCCTTGACTTGTGAAGCCAAAGAGCACCAACGCCCAAGATACTCCCCAAATGCTTCTTGGGGTCTCTACCTGAGAGCGACTAGGTCCTCCCGCTTGGGGACTAAGTCGAGGATAAAGAAATATTGCTCCAGGAATGCCTATGTAAGGTCATCCCAAGTCCTGATGGTGGCCATGTTGAGGGAAGTGAACCACTTCAACGCGGGCCCCGTGAGACTCTTCTGGAACAGGTGGATTAACAACCTTTTGTCAGCCTGAAGCTGAGCGAGGTCTCCGCAATAGGCTTTGAGGTGGGCAATTGGGCAACCCCTACCATTGTATTTCTCGAATTCTGGAATATGAAAATTCGGGGGGAGAGTCGCCTCTAGGAAATAACAGAGGTCCCAGAATTGGTAGGACTGGCGATCCCCACCTTGCACTTGCCGGAGAGTGCGTTCCAGATCGTTTACTTTCGCGAGGAGAGCATCTGAAGCTACTGTAGCTGTGGACTGTGCAGTAGAGGCGGGTGCCGCGTACACTATATGGGTCGCCCCTAAGGGCCCCTACGGATCCACCATTCCGCCGTCTGTTGCTACGACAGGATGGCCAGTGTACCCGTGCATGGGTGCAGTATGCTGTGGGATGAAGGATGAGGCCTGTGTGTGATAAAAGGGTGAAGGAAAAGCAGGGGGTGGTGCAACTAGTGGTGCAGAATGTGGGAGCAAGAGTTGTTGGACCGGAATGGTATCAACACTCACAGATGGTAATGCTCCTGCTGGCCTAGGGTGCTGGCCACCAAATAGGAGGGATGCATGCTGAGGTGGGTGCTGTGCTGGTGTAACAGAGGGTAATGCCGACACCCCTATTGCCGGAGAGACAAGGGATGGCGACGGTTGTGGTGGGAGTGCAGCAGGTGCAAACTGTGGTCCTAAGGCCGG
>JAMKQA010019284.1:0-10521 GCA_024699735.1 Posidonia australis
TTGCACTGCTATTAGCATTGCAATCATGAATCACCTACATTTTAGTTGATATAATGTATGCTACCCAGTAAAATCTAAAGTCCCCCTATCGTCCGTTCTCCAGTGTTTGTTAACCTTTATCACTTGCTCGAGCATCTAGGATTTCTTTTGACTAAGTATTCACGTGCTACTTCAGAAGCCAACTATTTCTCTAAGTGCATGATGTAAAGACTTCAGCTTTATATTCCATGGCATAACCAACTATTATAATATTAAGGCTGACACTTGACATCATCATAAAGATGTCTGCATCAAACAAAAGCTTCAAAAATTCGTACAAGTAAAGACAATTATTCTATAATGATGTTAGATGTGGATGTTCAGTGAATTTAAAAACAGATACATAAATATGAATGCATTGAAACCCTCGTATTCACACTTTATAGTTAATTTTTTTATATTTGCACTGCTATTAGCATTGCAATCATGAATCACCTACATTTTAGTTGATATAATGTATGCTACCCAGTAAAATCTAAAGTCCCCCTATCGTCCGTTCATCTTGGTTCAATGATGATCACTCATAGTGAACATGACATCAGCATGCCTTATATTCTGGTTTGGATCATTGAATCATTAGACCATGTCAAAAGTGGGGTCTGTTTTGAAGGGGCTGCCGTTTAATCAGCTGCATACTTGCATGTGGACCAACCTGGGGATTTGGGGAGGTAGCCCCCAAGACAATGTGGGTATATTAGAGCCTGTTTTTCTCTACTGCGTGTTTATGTATTTATGCATGCATATGTTATAATTTTGAGACAGAGATCTGATTAGCAAAAAACACTAGATGAGCTAGAATTGGTGGTGGGGACTGGTGAAAGGTAGCTTGTAATTTGGACTAGTCATTGATCATAAATCCTCTCTCTCTCTTTCTCTCCATATTCCATGTTGTTGGTGGTGATTTTTTTTGCTTGGTGAGGTACATTGTGATTGTTTGTGTTCATTTGTAGTGTTTTACAGGTATTGTCCATGTGATATGAACGAGACACCCTTGCATTAACAGAAAATAATATCTAGGATCAAGGAACCATGCCAACAGTAGGGTGAATAACGGGAAAGCTTATTAATGGTAACTGGAGCAGCAAGAACTATCATTTCCCGATATCCTCTGAAAAATGTTGTTGTTAACTTCATCAGCTGCAGCTTGCATTCATGAGGATCTACCTAGCCATGCTTGCTAAATTATTGATACAATGATACATTCAATGAAACGACTCGTCAATGGTTATATCAGAGAATCCCATACCGGCAGTGAAGATGTGCAATTCATTAAGATATAACATGCAGGTTGATAGAATTAAATGGATAGAAAATGTTAACTTGGTGTTTTATTATGTTTCATTGTAAGGCTCATTCATTACCAAAATACCAAGCATTGCGATGATTTCAACTGTCGATTCAACATTAAGAACCAAGACAGACCTCAATTTTCCTTAAAAAAAATTGTTATAAAATCGACGTGAGACCATCCACATGCAACCAATTCTCAAACTTTCTCAGACTACACAATTACCATCAGCCCTCAACTCAACAGATCCAGGAGCAAAGACTACGTAACGCAGGCAATACGCCAAAAGATCCAAGTTTTCCAGATATGATAGACCCAAAAAAAAAACATCAAATGGATTACCCGGAGCTGCCGGGATCTTCCGTGCTGAGAGGAGCGTACGACCGGTTCGGGTTCAGAAGCGAAGTGCTGACCATCTCAATCACCGGACCGGACGAAGAAGACGACGGCAAAGCCCCATTGTGAGAAGAAGAAGAGGAGGAGATCGTCGGGTCCCGGACGTTCCGGAGCGCGTCCCTGTACTTCCTGTACAGCGGCGTCCTGTTCCTCGTCGTCATGGCCTTCTTCGTTCCAGATCGCAGATCTGGAAACAGGGGGGCGCGCTTCCGACGACGACGTGGGAGCGGTAAATCAGAAGAAATGGAGGGGCGGAGACGGGAAAGGAGTGGGCTGAAGGAGTTGGTGCTTGCTTTTATTTTTTCTGGGCAGTTGAATTATTGTAATTACTTCCAAACTCGCATAATCCTTTTCTTCGCCGCAATGTTCTCACCCAACTACTTTGATCTCTGTTTTCAAAAAAAAAAAAAAAAAACTCCTTTAATCACTGATAAATTATGTCGAATATAGTGTTTAAGAATATTATAAGTTGTATTTGTTCATAAGATTAATGTAGAATAAGAAATATAAGAATAAATGAAAAGTGGTATTAGTTTTCTGATAATATTATAACTAGAAAACATGTAGATTAATAATAATCAATTTGATTATCAAAAAATATATCTAATTTAAAACGTATATATATATATATATATCATATTATATAAATATTAAATTTTAAATAAAAATAAACATGTCATATATATACATATACTAAAATAACTTAGTAAAATAATTTTATTTCACTCTTTTCATGTAATAACTATTTTACAATAAGTAAATTAAAATAAAAATTAATATTCTAAATTTATTTCAATTTTTACACAAAACAACAATTCTTAATTTCAAGTTATTCTAAGTACTATTCTAGAATCAAAGAGAAGCTTGAGGACTATGTAAAAGAGCATCTTGATGATGATAAAACAGTTGTGAATTAGTTTTGAACCAAATGAAACTTCATCATTAGCAAAAGTAATATTACTCTACCATGGTTCAATGCATATCTTTGATTTAAACTTATGGACGAAATAAATTGAATGGTAACGATAGTCCTTTGATCCATTGTAATACGACCCATTTGCACTCTTAATTTTGACGAATGTATTCACATAGCTTCCGACTAATTAGGCAACAACTAGTTGAACAAGGAACAATCAATAGAATACTAACATTCCGTTCAAATATATATATATATATAATCCTAACATTTAAACAAAAAAATAAAAAAAATATTAGATAGTGATGAATAAAAAAAACTGAGATTATTGGATTGTTTGCATCAGGCCAGGTCATTTTTGTTTTTGTTTTTTCTTTCAAATAGACACTTAAAGTTCACCGTGTGGCAAAAGTTGTGCTTTTTTTCATCATCATCGCGGATTAATCCCGCAAGTTTTGAACTGGCAACCCCTACACTACTTTATGCGCGCGGCCGCTCCACCCTCCACACCCGAACCCTTTTCCCCTTCCCTCGATCCAACGGCCCATATTTTCTCCAATAAGTACTCCCCCACCTTCCCATCCCCTCCCCTCCCCCTCCACACTTTGGCTTCCTCTCGTAGCGCCGCTCTGCCGCTCTCTCTCTCTCTCTCTCTCTCTTGCTCCCCGCCCGCATTGGTACGGGAAAGGCGTCGGTTCGTCTTCTCACAGAGGAGAGGGTGAGAGAGAGATTTCCTATGGTTGAGTTACATATGGCCGATCGGAAGGATACAGAGAAAGGTACTTGCTATTCGGAAACCTGCGAATTTGTCGTGTGTAGCAAATGTTCTTCCACTTTGTTTCAGCAAATACCGTGGGAAACTCTGGACATGACTTGATTGCTGTTGTTTTTCTTCTTACTTGTTTACTTTGCTTGCTTACCTTTACACATGCTTCCAAGTGTCATGAATCTTATGTTTCTCTCAACAACTATACGGTTTGATCTGTAATTTCGTTGGAATCGATAGGGAACGATCTCAGAATTTTACAATTCGTTGAAGAAGTTGTATCGCAAAATAGAAGTCTGTTATAAGATATATGACAAAAATATCTATGTTTATTTAAGGATATTCGGAAACCTGTAAAAGATGTATTGTAAAGAAACATTGATTTTGAACCTACCTTCTTTCTTTCTTTTTTCAATGTATATCGGTATATTAAATACAAATTCTGTTGTCAAAATTTTCGTAAACATGGCCTACATGTGGCAACGCCGTTGGTATATACTTCTGCGTGCTACATGCTTGGAGAGTAGACCACCAAACTATTGTCAAAGTAGCTTCCCTGGAACCCTATCTTCTTCTCATAAAAATATTTCTTGTACTTTATTACTTAGGGAATATCTGGGAAATGTGATTTGAGCAATGATTTGGGATCAATTTTTTCTTTTATTGTTCCATCTTTTGGGGAGACCCTGGGCAGCTGTTGGAAGATTTGTTTCTGGAATCTATTTTTCGTTTTTAACATTTTGGTCTCGCATTACTTATAAATGCTTTCATATGGAAAACGACGTTCAGGATTATATGTTAGTGTCGGCCTAGAATGTAAAGAGATTAACAGTTACTTTCTTAGAATATGCCTCAGCAAATGGTGCAGTTATGGCTCAAGAGCTGGTTTCTTCCTCAAGGCCAGTTGATCAAGACAAGGTATGCAACTATATTTTATTTAATCTCTTGAGCTCATTGTGTCTTTTTATGCAGGGATTTGTTGACATACTATTTCCCCCTGTTTTATATGGTCTTGTGGCTATGCTTTCTGCACTCAGGTTCCTGGACAGGTTGGGTTGGGTTTGCCATCTGACTCGATGTCTTCAATGTCGTCTTTAAGGAACACTACCTCCAGTGTCAAGTCTAGAGATGTCTATCAAAAGCAAGTTCAAGAGCAAATTCCCTACTACCCACAAAGTAGCACATATGGTTATAATACATACTCAGGTTAGACTATGATTTTTTCAATTGAGTCTCTGGAATGCTTCGATATCTTTGATAATTTATCTATTGACAATGATTGTATCATGTTGTATGGAATCCAGGTTACGGTGGAACATATTCAGACTGGAATAATAATACTTATTTTGTTCCCAATGAAGGGTTTGCAGGACATTACTCTGTAAGTTCTCTGCTCTGGATTCATTAGATGAATTTATGCTGCAGCTTATTGTGGGCCAGTTAATCTTTTATTTTATCTTCTTCTCAAGTTGTACAATTCCCACGCACATCTGATCTGAATCAATGTAACAACTTACAGCTTGCTAGCAATTCTAAATGTTAGAATTTTTTTGAGAAATGTTTGACGATTGAAAGAAACCTTAACTGTAGTACGCATAAAAAATGATATATCTTAATGTAAATATCTATGTTTCAACATGTTTGATATTTAGGATTTCATCTCAATCTTCTGTTAGCTCAAACATGAATCAGTGGATCATTCATGGTTCCCTTTTTTTTTAAATGTCACTAGTGTCTAAGAAATGTTGAATATTTCACAGAACGTTGTGACACGAATAAGAACCATTGTAGCTAAATAAATCTTATATACATGTTAGTATATGCTTGATTTTCTGTTTGGATTTCACACTGGCCTCTAATATAAATGGACTTAAAATAAACCATATGACTAGGTGGACCTTTCCTGAGTAGACCGAGCCTCATGAACTTGGTCTCATGTCTTGCTGGGTTATCTTGACTCCCCAAGCTGACTCTATTATTATAATAATAATATTATTATAATAAATTGTGATGGCACATGAGTAAATTCAAGAATATTATTATAATATTTTTTGTATAAGCAAAAAGTGTTTACAATTAGTACTTCTTGAAAAGCAGATTTAGTTCAAAAGGACTATTATTCACCCAAAGTGTCATCTTTGGAGACAAAGAACCACTCTAATCTTCAAATGGTGGCTAAGCATCTGATATCTGATGTTTAAATAACCTAATTTTCTGCACAGCCTTAACCCAAACTTATGATTTAGTCTCTCCATACTGCAAGGGTATCGTTGATAGACACAAGACAGTAGATTAATGGTTCTTGAATGTTTCATTTCACATTATCATTTCGATGCAATGGCAACAGGCACAGCCACTGAAGCCTCCTACCCAACCGGTCAGTACTGCTAGGGGGTATTATCCCATGGAAAGATCCTACTCTTTCTTCAATCAAGGGCAACGTGGACAATACCTGAGAAATATTTCAACGAACTACAGGTCATCTGGCCGAACTTGGGATGAGTCTAGCAAGATGAATGCAAGAGAAAAGTTCAACCAAAGACGGCATTCTGAAGGGTTCAATGAGCGAATTTGTGGTCCTCGTGCAGATAAAAAGGACATTTTGAGTCCACTGAATGAGAAGGACAGTCCAAGCTATTCCATCCAGCAAAACAAGTATAATCTGTCTGATTTCCAGACCAAGTATGAACATGCTAAATTCTATATGATAAAATCTTACAATGAAGACGATGTTCATAAAAGCATCAAATACAACGTATGGGCCAGTACCCCAGGTGGGAATAAGCGGCTGGACGATGCTTTCCGGGAGGCAGAAAATGTAATGAAGCAAAATGAAACCAAGTGCCCTGTCTTTCTTTTCTTCTCGGTGAGGGTTTTCGATTATGCTTGTCTTCTTCTTTTTCTTTTTAGTTTTTTCTGTCAACTTTTATTTCACCCATCTGAATATAATTTCAATATTTCTTTGTCTGGCAATGATGGGAAATTTTTTAGTCTTCTAACTGTTATTTTTGTCATCTTGTTTCTATTGTTTCAAAGGCTGGACTCCTGGTACTATGAAATTTCTGTTAGAATACTTTCTATTCCTAGCTTTCCCGGTCACATTATTATTTGTTTTTGTTGCACACAGAATTGCTTCTGAAATTTTGATTAAGTTGTAGATTTGAATTTCTTTTAATTTTGGGTATTTTTTCTGTTCAGGTGAACACCAGTGGAAAATATTTAGGTGTAGCTGAGATGTTGGGGCCAGTGGATTTTAAGAAAAATATGGATTTTTGGCAGGAAGAGCGGTGGAGTGGTTTCTTTCCTTTGAAATGGCATATTATCAAAGATGTACCTAATGTTAATTTTCGGAGTATCGTGCTTCAGAACAATGATAATAGACCTGTTTATTTCAGCAGGGACACACAAGAGGTAATCTTTATTTTCTCCTGCTTTTTTTTATTTTGAAAGTGCATAACAAAATATTCCGTGTTACGCTTTCTCATCCTCACACTCCCACCTACCAAAAAACTGTCATCAATGTAATGATAGAAAATCTGTATTTGTGTAAAATCAGCAGATGGAAATAATTTTTTATTCAGATTTGTAAATATATAATGAAAAGACACTAACCTACAAGGAAAGTAATCATAGAGTTGCATGAAACGTAGTTGGATTTTAACCAGTCGTTTCAGGTGGATTATCAAGAAAAATAACAGTTTCTGTTTTTTTTTTTGGCAGATACCACTTCCTCAGGGTCTTAAAATGCTGGAGATCTTCAAGAATTTTGACACAGAGACGTCTATATTAGAGGATTTTGGCTTTTATGATGGCAGAGAGAAGTTACTCCGTGCCAAAAGGAGCTGCATTCCTTCACTAGTACGTTCAGAAGAGGAAAATGAAAAAGATTTTGATCATCTGGTAGACATTTTGCTCCTTCTGTGGATTTTAATAGGATCTGGTTTATTAGTCACTGTTAAGATTATTCAACGATGTTTATTTTGAAAATTAATGTTTTATAGGATTTGGTCTTCATTGTTCGTGAAGCATTGAAACTACATTATTGAGTAGCCTACATGTTGAGCCTCAACCTTGGCTTGCATAGTCTCGTGTAGCAAACTTTCATCCTGCATTCTCTCTGTCAATTATATCAATAATCTTGTTTTACCATTTAACAGGACCATTTGGAAGAAGCAATGAAAAGCTTGCAATTGTCTGCAAGGCCCGCCAAGACATCTGACATAAGATCTACTTTGGTTACAACAAAGAAGCCGCAGTTCTAGGTGTAATGCAACCTATCATCCAAGAAACATATGATTCTTCATTGTTAGATTCAGAAGCAACGGCACTCTTCCTGCAGAACTTTGATCTGCGAGATTAATAGTTAAGGAATCTCTTTATTTCTACTCTTTTTTTTTTGCAGTCTGGATTGTTACCATAGTGATAAAATACAACCCAATAACTATTAGACGGGTTTAGGTTTTATGGTTATGATTTTTCAGCTGAGTTGTACAAAGTTCTAAGCTTGTCAGACTAGAGAATTATTTGGTTTCATGGTTCCCTGCATGCCTCGCTATTATTTGGTGTAATTTTTCTCATATTGACACTCGTTGCTTATCATAACGGTTCTTCTATTAGTAGTGGCTGGGTTTCTTTCTTTACAATTTTATTCTGTATGCTTGTACTGCAAAGTGCTATTGCTAAGCACTGTGGCTTTGCTCTCGTGATCATGGAGGAGTCCTGAATTTCCCAGTTTAGTTCAATACTTCATATGCTACGAAAGTTGAAATTTTGATTGGTGTCTGATTAATATGGAAATTGTATTACACGTACTACTGTTCTCTGTTGCACTTGGGACGGATTTTAGTACACTTTAGGTGTATCAGTATCTTGATGATTTACAGATACCTGAAATTCAAAATATCAAAATGCATTGAAAATAAAATCTGCACCCAAGGTATTACAAGAGTATTTCTCCTCAACTACTCTGATAATTTCTTGTCGAATGAAAGTATTTGCAGAAGATACATGAAAGATTGCATTATTTTCGTCCCAATCAAACCAAATATGGTTAGTGTAATGTTTTCAAATGAGTGTTACAGAAACTACACTACTAACTAGACAAAGGAAAACTAAGTTACTATCTAATTAGAACCTGTGTGCGATTAGTTACTTTGGTTTACAAACACTAGATTGGATTACATTCTAACTAAGTATTTGAAAATAAAACATTATAAAAATACGCCTGAGTGATTTCTAAGTTATTCAATATGTGTTTTTACAGAAAACATCTCAAATTATATTCTAGGCTCTTAAAACAAGAATAAAATTCTTTTAAATTCTTTCTAGAAATTTTTGACAAAACATGTCTTTCGAGAAACAAAATCTATCATGAAATCTTCATGTTGTTTTTAAAAACTCTCTTTTTGTTTTAAAGTCTCATGTTCTAATACTTTTCTGAAAATAACTTTGGATTAGACTCTAACTCAAAACATAAATCTCAAAATCTAGCTAAAACACGACTATTTGGCTAGAATTAGTCCTAAAACACTGTTCTTATCTCAGTTAGAATTCAATTAAAACTTAGAAGCCAAAAACTCAACTTGATTTTAGCTTAAAATTATCATACAAATTCTAATTTAAAAATCTTTTCTAGTGCCACCTTGATAAGGAATAACCTGACCACAAGTAGTCGAAAAGGCATTAATCTTAACCTCCTACACTACCACAGTGAAAGTTTCTGTGTAGGTATTCCATCGACTCGGCCAACGGACCTCACTAAACTTTTCTCTTTCCTTTTCTCATTGCATGGAGATGCGTTCTTCCAACGTCCCATTGGTGTTTGAGCACTCGGGTCATCTTACCCAGTCCAACTAACACCAGTCTCTCTAAGGAAGCCAGTCTCTTTCACCCAAGTTCCCAACTTTGGCATCCACAATTTCGAACGATGACCATTACTAATTGGGTCATGAACTCTAAGGCCAATGCCTTACCACTACGTGGATCCGTACAGAAATCTCGAAAATTTATTTCTGAAATCATACTTCTTTTTTTGAATTCTCTTTTCTAAATCTTTTTCATTACAGAAATCACTCTATAAAACATTTTTTTTATAACAACTTTTTTACAAATCTTGCTTAAATCTTGAGAAATTCTTGCTAAATAATCATACCCAAAACATACATATAAGGCATCACTTTAATTCTTCGACAAATTCAGAAAAACTAGCCTAGGGACCTGTTTTGGGCCTTTTGGCAGACTGAAATTTTTCAGTATGCTAAAATATCCCAAATCTGAAAGTGGCTCAGGACCTTGGTTCGACAGACCGAAATCTAATGGTCTATTGAAATTCAACATACCAAACTATTTCGATATGCTGTTCTAGGCAATTTCTGAAATCTGGCCTTTGTCTTATGGCAGTCGTTCGTCAAAATTGGAACTTTGGACAGACCCACTTCCAGTGAGCTACAAAACATAGAAAAAATCTCACTGCTAGCATGCCAAATCTACTTCTATTTAGGACAAGTTTCATCAAAAACCATGAAACATAACTCGAGATACAAAATTGAAAGTTAACATAACTCATCTTAAGCTTCTGTAGTGAAATCTCGAAAATTCCACATAAACTCTTAAATCATGAAAAAATTCTCACATCATCGTACATCCATGATTTCATGCTAATCAACTCATATTCGTGATTTTAAACGAAGATCCTATAGACACTCCAATTTTGAAGTCATTTGACAGCAAGCTCCTCCGGATGATGCTCTGGTTGCGACCACCAAAACCCTAACCTACTCAAGCCCAATCAGGCCCACAGTAGCCCACTCTGACCCAATTAACCGTGAAACCGAACAAATGAAATTAAATCCACTTAAATCCATTTAAGATCCACTTAAAATCAAATAAAAAACCTAATTAAATAAAATCCAATTAAAATCCTAAATCGATCAAAAAACCCTAATTAAAACATAAAACCTAATTAAAACACAAAACACCCTAAATTAAAACCATAAACCCTAATTAAACCCAAATTCCAAATTAAAAACCTAAAAAGCAAAACCCTAAATCCATAAAAATTCCAAAACAAAAATAAAACAAAAAAACCCAAAATAATTAAAACCTAATTTAAAACCA
>JAMKQA010019285.1:0-11408 GCA_024699735.1 Posidonia australis
CCAGTCGAGCTGGTCTCTCTCCCAACTCCACCGCAAAAGACTTAGAGATAAAGGAGAAAGAACTCCCTGAGTCAAACAACACTTTGGCCATCCGGCCAGCCACAATAAAAGAACCTGATGGCCAAACAAAACAACACCACACATCCATACAACCAGGCAGATGTCCAAATTACAAGGAGATTACAACATATCTCAGAGGGTTACAAAACCAACTATTCATCCTTACACTCAACAACATCTCTTGAAGACCTAGCGCCTGGAGCTACAATGGTAAACACCCGTCCCCTAGTCGGCTGCTGCGGTGCACTTCTTGCCTTCTTAGCCGGTTCCGGACAAGATCTCTAAACATGTCCCGCCATCCCACAATTATGGCACACCACTGGAGAGGGAGTTCGCCTAGGATGAGGACAATATGCAGCGTTGTGGCCCACCTGACCACAGTTGAAGCACTGGTTCCCACTAGGAGCACTGGACCTTGTCTGACTAAAGCCAGCTCTGCTACCCTCAGCAAAACTCCGTCGGCTTGCAGAGGAAACACTAGACCTCGCCTTCTGCTTCTTCTCAGGGCTACCCAAATTACGGGCACTTGGAGGACCGGAGAAAGAGAACCGAGAGGTAAAGGAAGACTTACCCTTCCCTTTGGGACGACTCTCTAGAAACTTCTGATGCTCTGCCTCAAAGCGGTAAGCCATCCCAACCATGTCCTCCACAGGTGGCACCTACAACCCATCACCTTCACCCGTAACCTAGGGTTCAAGCCGTCCAGAAACCTCTGCGCCCGCTCCTCCTCAGACTCATAGGCAGGACCAAAGCATTCCAACCGAGTGAACTCAGTCTCATACTCGAGCACCGACATCGTGCCCTGCTCCAGACTCCAGAAATCTCGGTGAAGTTGCTCCTTCACATGAGCGGGAAAATACTTGTCATAGAAGGCCGCCTTGAAATGCTTCCACTGGATGCTAACAGTGACTGAGTCTGGGAACTTCAGCTGCCTCACAGACTTCCACCACCTATCTGCCTCACCATCCAGCAGGTAGGTCGCCAGCCGCACTCAATGCTCCTCTGGGCACGCCATGCTCTCTAGCATCTTCACCACCTTCTTTAGCCAGGCCTCGCTCTCCTCAGCACTGACCTTGCCCTTGAACGACTACGGATGAAGCTTCATGAACTGGTTCAGCCACGGGTCACCCAACGGCCCACTGGCACTACCCTTGCTGAACGCGTGGGAAATCCCGTGTGCCAAGCTCTTCAGTTCAGCACGCATTGCCTTCCATCCGCCTACGTCCTCTTGGGACTCGGTCTCCTGGACAGGGGCCTTGCCCTTACGACCACAAGGAGGCATCCTGCAGGAGAAAGGCAAAGTACCTGCACCACAGACAAAGCAACAACCAGAAAACCATGCCGAGAAATCAGGTGCAGACTCTATCATTCATGCAAAACCTACGGAGTCTCTAGACCGGACACTCTAGTTATAGTGCAACCTAGTGAGCCTGGAGCTCTGATACCAGAAACTGTCACAACCCAAATTTTCCACAATAATTTAAACAAATCAAATTACTGGAAAATTAAAGCCAAACAGTAAATATCTAACTACTAGGAATCTGCGTGTGCGTCTAAGAGACTCCAGACTATATGCACTACGTTAAATGTCAGCATGCCTGCACCTGCAAACCAAAACACGAGGAAAAACGTATGAGTGACAAAAGTCACCCAGTACGCACCCCACGAAAACGACGGAAAACAAAACTATAATCAATTTTCCTTTTAAATTTATTTCGCAAACCATTTCTCAAAACCTCATAAACCAGGCCCACACCGGCCAAAACCTCAATCGGGGCTCTACTAACCCAAAGCCACATGCAAAGGCCCTCAATGGCCAAAACCACACATAGTGAGTCGGGAAGCCCAGCGCTAGGCAACCTAACTCTGGCCACATGCAATCCACTGAGGAACGACCACAGCGTTCTGCACTGTCACGGTGAAGCCACCATGTGTAGTAGCGATCACCGTCCTGCGATTCTCCCTACCTGGAGAACCTTCACTGAGCCAACTCCTCATTGGGAAGGTTGTCTTGTCTCTCAGGATGCTACCAGCTATGGGGCACGTGTCCCACCCGCACTGGCCACCACAGGATACGCCTCCTCACAGCGTCCTCCACACACAATGCTCAGGAGGGAGTGTCATACCTCCACACCCGACGATACCTGAGCCTCAGTGCTCATAGCGATAGTAGGAGTATCATACCTCCCCATCATGCCACAAGACACCTCAACCCGTGGACCACAACCCTAGCCTCGAGACAACAGTCAAGGAGTCTCATACCTCAAGGACCCGACACTTCTCAGCCTCAGGTTTCTTGACCCTCGACCTCAACCACGGAGTCGCGCCTGACCACCCGAGAATGTCGTCACATTCCCTGGTCCCAACGACATAGTCCCACACTGTCTCGGCCTACACACAGAAAACAAGGAAAACATTTTCCAAAACAGGCCAACTATTTCCTTGAAATCCATTTTTCAAAACCATTTTCATATCCTTTGAAAATTCTTCCAAATCCTCGGCAAAGCGATGCGTCAGGTGTCCCAGCGGACCATCACTGACGACACACAATCTCATCTTACAGGGACAAAACACAGCAATCCAGAAAGCCCTCGAAAAACACATTTTATAAGCACATTTGGGCCGAGAATCGGCATGCTGAAAACAGGTTCGGTATGCCGAAAATCCCTGATTAGGATAGACCGGTCTTAATCGGTTGATCGAATCGGGTCAACGGTCAACACTCAGGCCAAATTCGGTATACCGAAACTGGTTCGGTCTACCAAAATCTCCTGATTCGGGCCACCGAATCTCGACCAGAGGAACTAAACTGACAGAAAAACGGTATACCGAAATGGTTCGGTATGCCGAATTCTGCGAAACCAGAAAACGGCCCAAACCCTACCGTCCGAAATCGCCCAACTAGGTCCTCTGATCAGACCTCCTAAACAAACACCAAAAATTTTACATAAAATATAAGGTGTAGACCCTTGAGTCTACTCTAAAACCCAACAAACAAAACTAAAATCCATTTACCATGCATCAAGATATAAAATCACAAAGGCAGAAGGGTCAAAAGGACCAAAAATGCACCAACCATCATAAATGCCAATAAATTTGCCATAAATACACATTAAATCACAATAAATTCTAGGAAAGTAAATTTACCTAGATTCCATGCAATCCTAGCATTTCCTACCAATTTCATGCTCTCTATTACATCTGATGGAGATGTGTACCTGCAAAACGCCTCCGGTGATCCTCGATCGACTCCAGCGAACTTCGGCGACGACGACCTCACCACGACCCCAAGGACGCTCACGCGCCACCCAAGCCACCGCCCTCTGCTTCGCTCCCTCAATCTCTCTCTCTTCCTCTCTCTCGACGCAGGATGTAGGGGAAACATAGGAGGTTGGGTGGAAGGAGAAAGGGAAAAGGAGAAGGGGGTGGAGAAGGTGGAGTGGGGAGAAAGGGAAAGAGGGTGGGGAAGAGGAGAGACGCGTCGGCGAGGAGGAGGGGAAAGGAAGAAGAAGGAAGGAGAAGACGACGATGAGCGGTGAGGAGTGTGGTGTGACTTATAAAACCTACGCCCGTAGTAGCTGGGAACGTGCTCACCTGCGCGTCTCAGCCACCGGCACATCGCACAAGCAGCCAACCACTCCCCCAACTACAAGCCACAACCAACAACCCACAAATGCGGGCCCCATGGGGACCCCACACCTGGGCCCCACACGGACCCACACTCAGGCCCCACACGCACAGTGCCAAACCACGCACAGGGATACACAAGCAGAAGCCCACCCACGAGGCCCAAGCCCACAAGCACAGAACTGCACAACGGGCCTTAGAATAGTAACACCCATCCAGGAATACAATTCTTAAAATGTAAATAATTACAAAAATGAATTTTACGGGTGTTACAAAAAAGTAGCATGTACTTGTTTAGACTCAAAAGTGGGTCGACTCATGAATGAGGGACATTCCTCTATCACATGACCTACTATGTGACAACCTTTACACCATGGAACCTGATCGAACACTTGGTTCACCTAAGCATTCTTCTTCATCTTTAGAGCTTCTAACCTATGAGTTAATGTGTTGAATTTAGCTTTAGTGGCTATGGAAGACTTTATTGAGTGCATACCTTTAGAGGGTGTGAGTTTATCAATTATTTGATCATTTTTACTTTCTCATTGCATTGTTTTCTCAGCTAATTCTCCTAAGAATTCCCTTGCTTCATCCTCATTCATTTTCATGAATTCTCCTGACACATAGTTTCAAGCATGATCCTAGTTGAAATATCTAAACTCTCATAAATTATTTAGCGTAGTCTCCACTTTTCTATACCATAGTGCTGACATTAGGCTAAGAGATCCTCAAATCTATCAATGTATTTCCAGAATGATTCACCAATCTTTTGTTTAGATGAATTAATTTCATTTCTAAATTTGATGATCTTGTGAATAGGATAATATTTGTTTAGGAAAGTAGTGCAAAATTGGGCTCAAATGGTGATTGAATTAGTTGGTAGACTATAAAGTCATTTTTAGCATTGTCTTTTAGTGCAAAAGGAATGAATCTTAACCAGACTGCATCATCAGACAGCTGCTGTAACTTCATCAGACAGCCTGCCTCTTCTCTTTGCATCTTCTGCCTGCTTGCCGCATTCATATACCCTTTGCATTTTATTTCTACATTCACACTTTGTTCAACATCTACTCATGCATCCATACATCCTCTGTTTGCTTTTCATTTCCGTACGCATGTGGCATCAATGACATCCACCACCACTAGCATAAGTATCACCTGATGAATAAAATCGGAAAGATTAGCTTACTGTGGATGGGATTATCATATCTCACTAGAAGACGCTATCTAGACGCCCTAGTGAGAGAGGGAGCCACCACTCATTGAGAGTCAGGCGAAGCAATCAAACCCCCTAGGGCCATACACCTCCAAAGGAAGCTAAAATGTTAGGGTAGAGTGAGAGTGTGAGCTAAAAGAGACATATACATAAGGGTACAAAAGAAATTAGAAGACAGAAGTTGAAGATAGAAACTAGTCTTAAACAGAGAAGTGTGTAGACTAGCTCTATCCCCAACGCAAAACTTGGAGAGGAGTCAGAGTATGCCTGGGAAGCCCACAACTTTTAGAGGGATTAGCCACCCCTTTTCTTGCAACCCCCATCACTATACCAGGCCCTATTACCTCCAAAATCAAGGGAAGAGTGAATCTGCATGCCTATGAGGAAGAAAAGAAATGAAAATCTTGAAAAGAGTAGGTGTGAGGCCCAAAGAGTTTGGCACAGAGCCAGGATCTCACCACCACCCAATAGATCACTCCTAAATCACGACACTTTCCCCCAGAGAGCCACCAATCTCCTAGGCGTTTGGATAGAGTCCCTTGAGTCAAGGTATTTCCCCTTTTCCCACTTTAAGCAAGCACTAAAGGTCTTTCAAGACTGAAGGCAATAGAACATTATACATCATCATTCATGCATCTGCATCTCAACTGTAGTCAACATCCATTCAAGGCTTTGCTAGGTTTACCTGTGTATTAACCAAGGGCATGTCAGCTGCCTTTATGATTATGACCCAACGAAGGGATATCTTTGACTAAGGGCATGTCGGTTGTCTTCTAGCTAAGTCGTCCAGCATCATCTACCAGGGGCATGTCAATTACTTTTTAGTAAGACCTAACTAGCCGTCTATCTCCAACTAGGGGCCAGCTACTTTTTGGTAAAGCTTTCCCCAACCATTCACTTTCAAGCAGGGGCATGACAGCTGCCTTCTGGTCAAAAAAGCATTCAATCTACCTCCACACCCATGTGAGCTGCTAGCCAGATTGACAAATAGAAGATTAGCCAGGAAAGATGCGTGAGTAACAGCAGAATCAACACTATATACCTGCACTAGGGCCCTGTAGTTGTAGAAATGGTGTCATTGACACAAAATTCGATCCTGTCCTACGTATGTCTCATCTAGGATGACGGGAGTCAAGTCGATCTATCGGGTAGCCATAGCTAGTGCAATCTTAGCCACCTCGATTGATACAATTTTCTAACCATGGCTAAATATCAGCTCTCTGAGGAGGTGCATGACAAATTTGCAGAGCCACAAATCATCGCCTAGTTCAACTCGTCTCGGCATCATGTCATTGAAATAATCCAAGCGAACCATAGGAGCGGGACCATCTGTACAAATCAACCATTGTCTATAGTCGACAGTGCGAAGCCCAGTCAACTGACTCAAGACAGAGACATAGCCGTCCTGGTGCATGAATATGGGAGGACCTAGTAGTTTTGATATGCTACAGATCCACTAGACCTCCTCCAAAGTCCAAACGGCATGGGGAAGGGAAGAAGCCCAGAGAAGAAAAAGGGCAAAGAAAAGAGAGCACAAAACAAGGGGCATACCATTGTTGCTCGAGGATCGCTATCCACGCCTGAGCCTTGCCCTAGCTACCGATCACTGATGGAGGAGATGAGGAGGAAGACAGATTGGCGCAGGGAAGAGAGGGGGGATGGTTCGTTGGAGACCTTCCTTTGTTTTAAATGAAGAAGTGATGAATGATTTCATTTTTCATTTGATAACTTATGTAAATCAAAGCAAATGGAGATTATTTTGGAAAAAATTCACAAATGAGACAAACTACCAAGCGCTTGTTCGCAACAGTGATAACATCCAGTGAGTCTCACATTTTTATGAAAATTTTGTGATCCACTAGGCAACTTTTGCACTAAATCTTGGACTAAAATGTAATTTTTCCCAGCAAATTTCCGAAATTGTCCCAAAAATCCACAAGGTCAGGTCAATGTCTACACAACCTACAAGACTTCCAATAGGTTCTCCGCATCAGAAAGCATCGCTAGAATTGGCCTAGATAAGCAGTTTGCAAAATCTTTTAATAGTTTCTTGAAATTACACATAGGTCCTTGGCAATATCTGAAGATCAGAAAAGTGCCCCACATGACAGGCAGCGCTTCGAGAAACAACTTTGAGGAGCACGAAGTAGTCCTAGGAAGTTTGCTTGAGCATAGACACCCTAGGGAATTTATTGATGCTTTTAAATATGCAAGTCTACAAAACGGCCCTTGAACTTTTGTCTTCCAGCAGAACCTCAACACAATCCCTTTAGGTATGAAGAAAATGCCTTATAGCACTTAAACAAGTCTTAAAAATCCCATGGGAGCCAACAATTGGTTAGAAAAAAGCGACTTTTGGAAAAAATTTAGAAAGACCCTTAGGGTTTTGGAAATTACACTTAAGCCCTTGAATTGGCCAAGAGCAAATTTTCTAGACCTCGGATGCACCCCCTGAAAGTCAAAGGCGCTCTATCAACACTGCAAGGTTGCGATTAATCCCAAGAATAATCGATGTACAATAGCTTAGCGTAAATTACAATAGTGCCCCTATCATTAAGCGAAGTCCTATTTGTGCCCAGATCACTGGCGAAAGCCCTAAAATGCCCCCGTTCACCATCAATCACACTCAAGATTGTTACAGGAATCACTTGCTTAGCCCTTTACAGATTCAATCGCCTAGATAGAGAAATTACAGATATGCCCCTAGTTTGCCACAAGTATAAGCAGACCTCCGAAAGTAGAAGTAAATTTCGTATGATAGAGCAGTAGAAGCAGTAATCCCCTAGTATCTCTCTCCTTTCTTTTACTAGCCCGATTAGTCCGATAACTTGTCAACTCTCCCCTTTCTTTTGTCTACTGGACAAGGCCGATATCTTATCATCTCTCCCCTTTCTTTTGCTAACCTGACAAGTTCGATAACTTGTCATTTCATCCCTGTCTTTTGCCAATATGACAAATCTGATATCTTATCATCTTTCCCTTTTCTTTTGTCGATCCAACAAGTTCGATAACTTGTTAACTCTCTCTTTTCTTTTGTTAGCCTGAAAGTTTGATAACTTGTCATCTCTCTCCTTTCTTTTATTGACCCAACAAGTTCGTAACTTGTCAGCTCTTTCCTTTCTTTTGCCGTCCTGACAAATCCGATATCCTGTCATCTCTCCCCTTTTGCTGGCTCGACAAGTCCGATATCTTGTCATCTCTCCTCTTTCTTTTGCTAGTCCGACAAGTTCAATTAACTTGTCATCTCTCTCCTTTCTTTTGCCAGCCCGATAAGTCTAATAAGTTGTCAGCTCTCCCCTTTCTTTTGGCAGTTTGACAAGTCTGATAACTTGTCATCTCTCCCATTTCTTTTGTCGATCTGATAAGTCCAATCACTTATTAGCTCTCTCCTTTCTTTTTCTAACCCGACAAGTCTGATATCTTGTCATCTCTCCCATTTCTTTTGTCGGCTCGACAAGTTCGATAACTTGTCATCTCTTGCTTTTCTTTTGTCAGCCCGACAAGTCCGATAACTTGTCATCTCTTCCCTTTCTTTTGTCAGTCCGACAAGTTTGATAACTTGTCATCTCGTCTCTTTCTTTTGCCAGCCCGACAAGTCTGATATCTTGTTATCTCTCCCCTTTCTTTTGCTGACCCATCAAGTTCAATAACTTGTCAGCTCTCTCCTTTCTTTTGTTAGCCCGACAAGTTCGATAACTTATCATTTCTCTCCTTCCTTTTGTTGGCCCGACAAGTTCGATAACTTATCATCTCTCTCCTTTTTTTTGTTGGCCCGACAAGTTCGATAACTTATCATCTCTCTTCTTTCTTTTGTTGGCCCAACAAGTCCGATAACTTATCAGCTCTCTCCTTTCCTTTGCCGACCCGATAAGTCCGATATCTTGTCATCTCTCTCCTTTCTTTTGTCGACTCGACAAGTTCGATAATTTGTCATCTCTCCCCTTTCTTTTGTCGATTCGACAAGTCCGATAATTTTTTATCTCTCCCCTTTCTTTTGTTGGCCTAACAAGTTCGATAACTTGTTATCTCACTCCTTTCATTTGTCGATCCACAAGTGCAATATTTTGCTATCGTCAATCGGTAAGTCCGAAACTTACCATATCCATGGTCAGTAAGTCCAAAACTTACCATTTGTCAGCCCAAAAGTTTGATATCTTGCTATCCTTAGTTGGTAAGTCCGAAACTTATCATTTATTGTCCTACAAGTTCGATATCTTGTTATGCTCAGTCAATGAGTCTGAAACTTACCATCTGTCAGCCCGTAAGTTTGATATCTTACTATCTTCATTCAGTGAGTCCGAAATTTACCATGTCCTTGATCAATAAGTTTGAAACTTACCATTTGTCAGCCTAAAACTTATGATTTGTTGGCCCGCAAGTTTGATATCTTGTTATCTTCGGTCGGTAAGTTCGAAACTTATCAAATACTCGGTCAACGAGTTCAAAACTTACCATGTGTCGCTCCGTAAGGCCGATATCTTGCTATCCTTGATCGGTAAGTTTGAAACTTACCATATCTTTGGTTGGTAAGTCAAAAACTTACCATGTGTCTGCCCGATAAGTCCGATATCTTGTCAGTTCTCCCTTTTCTTTGTCGACTTGTTAAATTTGATATCTTTTCATTCCTTCCTTTCTTTGTCGACCTATAAGTCCAATATCTTGCTATCCTTAGTTGGTAAGTCCGAAATTTACCACATTCTTTCCTTTCGGCCACTAAGTTCGAAACTTATCACATTCTTTGGTTGACAAGTCAGTGATCCTATCATTCCACTTATCCCCTTTGACTTGATATCTCAAACTATTTGGATGACACAATCAAAAGACTAGACGATATCCGACAACTGTCCTTGTTTGGTTGGCAAGCCTGACATCTTGCTACGCTCCCTCCTTTAGGTTGATAACTCAAACTATTCGGCTGATGAGTCCATCAATTTGTCATGCCCCTTATTTTTATGTTCACTTGATGACCTATCATACCCATTTCGTGGAATGACTGACCATCATGGCACCTTGCATTGCACTATTTCCATTATGGCACCTGGCATTGCACTATTTCGAATATGGCACCTGGCATCACACTATTTGCATCTAGCACCTGCATTGCATTATCTACATCTAGCATTTTCATTCTCAGTCAACATCCTCGCATTGCATGTTCCATAGTTTAGCTTTCATTGCATCAACAATTAACAGTGAGCACCTAGCATTTGCACTAGCATTGCGCAAGAACCGCACATCCCTAGTGGAATTCAACGCACACCTAGAGCAAACGTTAGTCTTCTGCATTTACATCTCGACAACGAGTCATGACTTTTAGTGCTTTCAAAAAAACGACTCAGTGTCCATAATGTTTGTCCCATGGGCTCGGATGGGATGTCTTTCTCAATCCTGAGCGTCAGTCATGCATCCCTTGACCTCGCTCAGGAAGGAGCATGTAACGCCCCAAACTTGGGCACGTTACCTAAATCATAGTATCATAAGCAAAATTACACTAATTACAGTAAAATTAAATAACTGCAACTAAGGCTCAACTCCAGGAAACAATGTGCGGCTAGAAGCTTTGACTCCGGCACCGGAACTCGACTACACACGATCTGCACTTGAAAACTAAGCAAGCACGCGTGAGTGACATCTAAGTCACCCAATACGCGCCCCAAACACATAAAACCACAAAATCTCTGGAAAACTATAAATGTAACACCCCAAGTGCTACACAACAGTACAAGAACTATTCAAGAGTAGCTAAAAGAATCTAAATAACAGAATTAAATAAATAAAGCTAACTACCCAGACCTGTGTGCGGCAAATGTGGCTCGAAAAGATGCACCATACTAGATTGCTCCTACACCTGAGCACCTGAAACAAAGCGGACAGGGAAAACACACGTGAGTGACAGAAATGTCACCCAGTACGTGCCCCAAAAACAACGCTAAAACCCACGAAAAACACTGTCAGAAAAACCACCATTGCCAAAACCACATATTCAATTAGAAAAACTTGGAAAACAGTGGCATTTCAAACTTTCTTTTCTTTTCTTTCAAAATCTCATGCTCGTTCATAAACCTTTGTGTTCAACACAGGAGAAGTAAATCACTTCATCTAGTTTCCTAGCCCAAAACATCATTTAAAACCATTAACACAGCTTATCACAAATCCGGGCTAGGAACTAGTCCACACACAAATCCACACTTTTGCATTCCAAAACTGGTCGCATCACCCTGGCCACAGGCGATCAACCTGGCTACAAGCAGCTGGTGAGGATTCCATGTCACCACACCCACACTGCAGTGTCGCGGTGAACCACCCCGCGCTGGAGTTCAACCGGCCTGGCCGCAGCCTCAAAATGTACCCTCACTGGTACAAGCACGGAGTGCGTCCTAGGGACGCCCTGGTGCCCGAGCACCTAGGGACTCTAACCCCAGACCCGTCCAGCACCGGCACTGAGGGTAGTCCGGGTCTCTCATACCCTAGGTCCTACAGTACCACCACAGTCTCGAGGCTCCTA
>JAMKQA010019286.1:0-14535 GCA_024699735.1 Posidonia australis
TTCCCCCCCCCCCCCCCCCCCCCCCTTTCTTAAACTCGCTTTCCTGATTTTCCTTCCCTATCTTCCTTTTCTCCCTCCTCTGTTTCTCCTTCACAATGGCAATGACAATGGGTTGGCGACAAGCACGACGGCAAATGGGGAGCACAACAACAGCAACCCCCTCTTTCTCCTCTCTCTGGTTTGCTCTGGATTATCCTTCTCTTCTCTCTCCAAAAAGCATTGACAGTGGCGAGCACAGTAGCAATGGAAAATTGAAGGCACATAGTGGATTCAGTGGTGTTCTACAGCGAGCACGGGCGATGGGTGGCGATGACAAGCTCCCCCTTTCCTCTTCTTTTTCTCTATCTCTCTCTCTCTCTCTCTCTCTCTTTCTTTCCTTTCTATTTTATAGGCCGTTTGCAAAGGAGAAAATGGAGGTTTTGGATCCCAAATCCATCCAAATCCACTTAAATAAAAACTCATCTTCGGGCCAAAGATACTGAATTTCTGCGTTGAAAAAACACACTAGGTATACACATTAGGAAACACACTGGGTATATGTGCTTGGCCTATTACGAACCACAACTATTACACATAATCATTTATTTTTTGGAGTACTTCATCTTTAAATTGTTCTTCATCTGTTTGAATACAAGAGAAACAAATCAATAATGGATCTCATGTGAAACTTAAGGTAGAAACTAATATCTAAACTTATTTTGGAAAACAGGTACCAACTATGTGGATGGGTCATTAGTTTCATCTTGCTTAATAACAATAAGATTTTGACTATTGGCAATTGACATAGGTTCATGTAGGGGAGCAACACCTTGTATATAGAAATTTCCATTAAATAGAAGATAAATCAGTTTTAATTGATAATTAATTAAGAAAATATTGAATATAATTAACTATCTTAGTCTTTTTCCAAGCGTAAATTTCAAATCCATTGATGTCCAAAGAACAAGAAGTGTCTCTCACCTTGGAAGTGAAGTGGTGCAATAGAGAAGTGACATTGAGAAAGGCGGTATTGGCAGAGTGGAGGGATGACGACGATTGTGGGTTGAGAGAGGCATGAAAGAAGCGATAGCAAAGAAATGACATGGGAGACAACATTGAGAGTGCGGAGAACTGATAGAGAAGTGACGTGGGAGATGCCATGGGAGAGAGGTGGTCGCTGACATAGGTTGAGAGGGGTCATGAGAGAGAGAGAGGGTGTGAGAGGGAGATGGTGGCTAGGTTTGAGAGGGAAGAAAGGAGATTTATGGGAAGGTTAATATGGGAATGAAAATATGCACATGGCCTTTCATTGCAAAAACCAAATAAATGACCTTATGTTGTCAATTCCACTTTTGTGTGAAATTATGTTGTCAATTTCACATAGAACAAAGATAAATATTATGAAAATATGAAAAGTGATAACTATATATGGATAATAGTATTTGTATCCTCTAAAATATATATATGAGATATGGACATAGAGTTGTAACTATGCCGGCGACAGCCTCGTGCCTGGCACGAAAGGCCAAATGCGCGAGGGTCGGCAAAGTCACGGTAAAACAATAAAAAGCAAATGATAAAAATGCAGGAGACGCCACCTAGTTTATTTAAAACGCGAGACGAGGAAAACCATTTTAAAACATTAAAATTATGCAATAAAACCAATGGAAAAGGTCAATCATGAACCATAAAATTGGGCAAGGATCCCTGTTACGCACGAGGAAGGTATTAGGTACCCTCGTGTGCCCGAAAAATCGGTCTTTCATGGGTTTTTCGTTTACTTATATGAAATGTTGGCTTTTCAGCCTGTTTCTGCATGCCCAAGGGCAATATGCCATGCAATGCTACATGCAAGTGGTGCCTTATACTAAATGTGGGTAGAGGGACTGTAGGATGTGTCATAATGCTCAGAAAGGTCACCCAAGTGGTGGATCAAACACTGGTGCAAAGATATTGCATGGATATGACCAAAGATCCAATAACACCGAGTGGCTTTCGTCCTCACTTTGCTATATGCAAAACTTAAGCTACCATGCATAAATGTGGATGAAAATAGACAGGAGTCCCCCTAATATATCCAGGAGGACACCCAAAGAAAACCAAAGGCAAAGCAAATCAGGAAACATGCTAAATACCATGCCAAAAGCTACTATGTGTAGTGAAAAAACAGGCATGTGCGCCTATATGGTGCGCCTATCAAAATGCAGGTCAGACAGTAAACTAGACTAATGTGCCATGCGATATAAAACCTTGCAAACATGCATAAGACCATCGGAAAATGCACCATGGACCTCTAAAAGACCTGATCACATATGAGTGAGTTTCCCCTCTTCCACAAGGTCATAAAGGAAATAGGAAACCCAAGAAAGCATGATGTGGGTCTTGTGCTCAAGGGCTATATGCCTCACACAAGACCACACAACCCTACTATGAATAAAGCTAATGGGTTTCAGCCATGCTACCCAGTTCTGGATCATGAACTGTTGCATAAGAGCTCCTCAAACAGGAGTCCATGGGGCAACTAGTTCACCAGACCCCAATAACAGGCTGACTATGCTAGATGCAAAACTAAAACAAACAGGGCTATCACATTCTAAAATCGTGCACATAAGAACATGACATATCAGGGATAAAACATCATGAAAATCAAAGTCCAAGACAATCGGAATAGCATGCAGATTATGATGCAAAGTTGGCTGCCTGCACCTTGCGACCAGGCTGGTGCGCCAACTAGGTGCGCCCATCTGGTGCACCAGGTTGGTGCATCCCAGATACTCTATTTTAGACAATGGTTTGACTTCAGAGCCTGGACCAGATGTATGCAACCAACTAGGTTACTGATTACCCAAATCATTAAGATAGATGCCAAAGAACTTAATCATGTTAAACAAATGAGTATAAAAACCCTCTTATCACTCTCTCCTCAAGCCATGCTTATTCATAGATCACAAAGACTATAGTTACTGTTGATGGGTTCTTTGATTCATACAGTGATTTAATTGACTCGAGGATCATGCAGAAGAGATAAAACATGTAAAAAGGATGCATTACGGTTCATGTTCCAAAGCATGCAATTACATAAGACAATGATTCATTGTTAACACACCGTGTAAAATTTATCATGACAAAGAATCAATGGACATATAAGGGAGCATCACGAATATCCAAAATTCACAGGAAGGCACGAGAGAACATCGATGTATACAATATATCAGTTTAGTTGCATGCTTTATTCAGAATGTTAAGTAAAATCTAAGTGGAGAAATGGGTAAAGGACCTTACATCCTTGGGTGTCTCCTCCTTGAATGGCTCAAGGTATTTCCTCCTTGTTGCTTTGGACTCAGTTGGGGTTGCTTAGGAATGCGAGATTGTGCTCTGGAAGTTGGGATGCAGGTTGCTAGGAGTGGGTGGTTTGCTAAGAATTTGCCAAGAGCCAGAAAATTCCTTCAAGGGGACCTTTTAAAGAGAAAGGAAAAGGGTAACACTTGGGATGCAAAAGGCCTCGAAACCCAACAGCCTCGTGCAGATTCATGAAGAATATTCGCGAGTGACGATTACAAGCATAGAATATAGAAAGCCAACAGCCAACAGCTTGAGAAGTGGTTGTGCGCCAGCATGGTGCGCCAGATGAGTGCGCCAGCTTGGTGCGCCAACTAGGTGCACCAGCTTGGGGCGCCAACTTAGTGCGCCACTTTGGTGTTCCACTTTGGTGCTCCCACCTAGTTGCTAGACCGTAGGCTTATGGTCGGTTTGTGCGATGATCTCGGGCTAATGTCAAATAGGGTTCAAAAGTGGTTAAGCTTGCCGCATCCAAAGCAACATCTTCAGGAGGATCCACCTACGAGCTGCCTCAAAATCGGGGTGTCTACAAGAGTCATAGAAAATTATTGGAAAATAATATGTATTATGAACTAAACTTTATATATAATTGATCATGTTTAATAACACATCCAAATTATTATCATATAGTATGGCTACAATATGCATACGACATGAACATGAATACTGATATCATGCATATATGGGAAAATAATATCCTCTTCTGTATCCATCTTGAGAATGTGATAAATAATTGTATCTATAATCTCTAAAAATAAATGTGAAAAAAGATATGGTACAAATATCTCATGTCCACCTACACCTTGATTCAAAAAATGACACTAACTTGGACCAACGTTGTAGATGTGGTGAGTGACACCATATACAACAATATTGGGTCCTGAAGTTTGAAGGAATCTACTAAACCAATCATTATTAAGGAATCCTCTAGGTGCCAACAACTTTGGTTTAATCGTAGCATTTCGATACACAATGTCAATAACTCCTTTGGGTCTAATGAGATCCTCTCCGTATTGATCGGGAGCCACCTTGACACCACTTCTCGACAATTCATTGCCCATAGAAAACCAAGCATCATCTTAAACTGATTAGTCAAATTAACTAATTAAAAATGAATTGAAGATAAAAGACTTAAAAGGAAAATCTTACCTAATTCCCATTATACCCCTTGAAAACTATATACTCCATTAAATCTCATGCATTGGAGACATCCAAGTTGCCCTCATAAAGGCCATCGGTAGTGACATTGTGTCATCCAAGTAGAGCGTTGAGCCCAAATGCCACCATGGCTCTACACTCATCATTAGAAAATTCTTATTAACCACAACAACTTGTAAATTATGTTGTTCATAACAAGAAGAACCAAACTGTTCACTCTATTTGTAATTTCCCAAATTTCCCGTAATAATTTAAAACAAATTAAACTACAGGAAATTAAAGTTAAACAGAAAATACCAAACTACCAGGAACCTGTGTGTGAGGCTACAAGACTTCGATCTATATGCACTATGCTAAACCTTCTATGTGCCTACACCTACAACCCAAAAACACGAGGAAAACACATGAGTGACAGAAGTCACCCAGCACGCACTCCACGAAAAACTACGGGAAAACGAAACCATAATTAATTTTTATTTAAATTCATTTCACAATCATTTTCTCTAAAACCCCATAAACTAGGCCCACACTGGCCAAAACCACAACTAGGGCTCTACCAGTCCAAAACCACAAGTAAAGGCCCTTAATGGCCAAAACCACACACAGTGAGTTGAGAAGCCCGACACTAGGCAACCAAACTCTAGCCACAAGCAGTCCACCGAGGAGCGACCACGACGTTCTTGTACTGCCATGGTGTGCTACCCTATGTAGGAGCCAACCACCGTCTTGTGATTTTCCCATCTAGAGAAGCGTCACAAAGCCAACCCGTCCCTGGGAAGGCTATCCTGTCTCTCAAGATGCTACCAGCTACGGGGCACGTGTCCCACCCGTGTTGGCCACCACAGGGTCCGCCTCGTTACGGCGTCCTCCACACACGGTGCTCAGGAGGGAGTGTCATACCTCCACACCCAACGACACCCAAGCCTCAATGCTCATAGCGACAACAGGAGTATCATACCTCCCCATCATGCTACAAGACACCTCAACCAGCAGATCACAACCCTAGCCTTGAGACGACAGTTAAGAAGTCTCATACCTCCAAGACCCGACGCCCCATAGGCTCAGGTATCTCGCCCCCGACCTCGACTAGGGAGACACATTCCCTAGTCCCGACGACACGGTCCATAGTGTCTTGACCTATATACAGAAAACTAGGAAAATCATTTTCCAAATTTGCCAACTCATCTCTTTTGAAATCATTTCCAAAACCATTTTGTATCTTTGAAAATTCTTTCAAAACCTCGGCAAAATGGTGCATCAGGTGTCCCAAGGGACCACCAATGACGACCCACAATCCCATCTCAAAGGGACACTACAAACCAATCTGAGAAACCCACGGAAAATCACATTTTATAAAAGCATTTGGGTCCTGATTTGGCATGCCGAAAAACAAGTTCGGTATGCCAAAAATCCCTGGTTCGGTAGACCAATTTGGATTGGTCGACCGAATCAGGTCAATGATCAACACTCAGGCCAAAATCGATATAATGAAGATGGTTTGGTCGGTCAAAATCAACTAATTCGGTTGACCGTCCAAAATTGGACAACCAAATTTCCACCAGAGGACCAAAACTGACAGAAAAATGGCATACCGAAATTGTTCAATATGTCGATTTCTACAAAAAACTGAAAACGGCCCAACCTACACATTTCAAAATCGCATAAAGTGGGACCTCTGATCGGACCCCCCAAACAAACACCAAAAATCTCACATAAAATATAAGATGTAAACCCCTGAGTCTACTCCAAAACACAATAAACGAAACCAAAATCCATTCATCATGCATCCAGATATAAATTCGCAAAGGCATAAGGGTCAAAACGACCTAAAAGACAACCACCACCATAAATACCTCCATAAATACTCATAAAATCACAATAAATTCTAGGAACATAAATTTACCTAGATTTCATGCAATCCTATCTGTGACCATGCCGACCCGGGGGTCTGGGCGTGGAGTCACGCTAGAGGGAAGCAGATCACAGTCATGCCAAGATGGCGAAGGCGCAAGGAAAGAAAAAGAAAAAGAAAAAGAAAAGGAGTCGCCACCTAATCTTTTAAGGGAAAGATGAGGAAAACCACAATAGGATGAATGCCTAAGGTGCCGATGTGAAGGCGGGATGTCTGCTAACCAGAGGATGGGTAAGAATTCCTATTACGCATAAGGAAGGTATTAGGCACCCTTGTACGCCCGAGAAACTCAATCTTTCTAGTCTAATTGCTTGCTAAAGGCTAGATGGATGTTTGCTAAACCTAGATCATGCTCCAATCATGCTAATATGTATGCCATGACAAGACTGGATGGATGTGCAAGACAATGTGCGAAAACTGTAGAGAAACCCACATGAATTGACAAAATCGCAGAAAATCACATGAAATGACGAGATTTTGTTAAAGAATGCTTCTGAAAAACATAATGATATCAAAAAGATGACAAGCCAAGTCAACCCGAGTCCTCGGAATCATGAAAAAGTCATGAAAATCAAAAAGGGGGAAAATAATCCATGGTAGGGACAAATGTCGACCTTCAGGCCTGTTAATGTACGCACTTGGGCGATGAAACCCAAATCAAATAAAAAATCTGAGATGTAGGATTAAAGCCAATCAAATCGGATATCGGATAAGAAACTCTGAAGACAAAGTGAATCGGAATCATGGAGAAAGTCATGAAAATCAAAAAGGGAAAAAATAATCCGTGGTAGGGACAAATGTCGGCCTTCAGGCCTGTAAATGTACGCCCTCAGGCAATGAAATCCAAATCAAAAAAAAAATTCGAAATATAGGATTAAAGCCAATCAAATCAGATAATGGATAAGAAACTCTAAGGACAAAATGAAGAAAGAAATCCATGAAGGAATGGCATGGGATGCCAGCTCGCTGAATAGGGATAAAATGTGAGGAGAAAGTGATATGAAATGCATGGATAAGTGCCTAAATGTGCAAAGACTCTAGTGGATGGCTTAGACATGGACTACGCAAGATTGAGTGCACAAATCGAGGTGCATGCTCATGAATTGGAGGCATAGGGGCAATTTGGTCATTTCTTTGGCCATATATGATAAATGCTAGCATGGGAGTGATGCATGGCCTAAAATGTGTGCCAAATGTCTACAAGATGTTATTTGCAAGAAACATGGAGGAGAAAATCAACAAAATGATGTAAACACAATAAAGTACAAACATAAGGGCCAAAATGCAAAATTCACAGAAAGAAATGAGAAACTGGATGAAAAACATGTTCATGACCCCTATTCTATCATGCAAATGATGGGTCCAATGTCAATGTGGCATAGGAATGTAAAAGTTGCACTTGGATAATTTGCTGAAAGTTCAGGGTCTAAAGTGCAAAATTCACACATAAGTGCAAATGTAACCAATATGTAAGGCTAAACATCAAATCTCAGTGAAAACATGATTTTTAAATGGAATCAATGATTAAATGCAAAACATGAAATGCAATGAGTGAAAAATGCCCTAAAACATGCAAGAAAACATTTAAAACCCTAAATGATGGATTTGGAATTAATCTAAGGGTCAACATGTAAATTTTATGGTCAGAAATGATTTGATGTGATTCCAGGGACTTTTATGCAAAATTTTAGAATCTGAATGTGATAAAAATTGGATTTTCATATTGGTCAATGCAATTATGATATTTCCTGAGGTCCAGGATGCAAAATGTGCAAGGAAATCTCTTTTTTTTTTAAGTTCTGGGGGTTTAATGCAAAAGTCCAGGACTAAACGGTAAAGAAAATTCTATTTTAATAGTAGTCAGTGTGATTTTTAAATATCTTAGGGCTCAGACTGCAACAGAGAAAAATCATCTTAAAGATTCTAGGGGGCTAAATGTATATGTTCAGGACTTAAATGTGATAAAACTTAATTTTAATGATGATTAGTGTAAGTTTTATAATCCTTAGGGTTCAGAATGCAAATTTCACATAGAAAATTTATTTTAAAAAGCTTCAGGGGATAAATGCAAATGTTCAGGACCTAAATGTAACGAAATCATGTTCCAAGGACCTAGATGTGATAAAAAACATGCATTAATGTGTTATGAATTAAAAAATAAACCTTCAGGGGGTCATATGCAAAATCCACAGATAAAATAAAAGAAACAAATGAATTTTAAAACCATAGGGACTAAAATGTAAATGTTTGGACCCATATGCAATAAAAAAGGATGTAAATGTAATAAACTGAGGACTTAGAAGTAATAAACCTAAACTAATGGGCTTGCGTCCAAAATATGTTCATTCAAAGATCGTTGGAGGATCGCCGACGTTCTCCCTCTAGCGAGACTTCAACGGTGACTCAGCGGTGAAGGGGGCCCACAACAGCTGGGGAAGCTCCGTGGTGGCGCGGCGATCTTCTCCGGATGGTTGGGCACGGCTAGGGAGGACTGAGGCTTCCCCCCCACCACGCGCTCCGGCGAGGTGCTCTGAACGGCGACAGAGAGGTTGACGGCGCGATGCGGTGGTGCTCCGGGGGCTGGAATGGTGTGGAGAGAGAGGGGAAAGCTCCGGGGAGCCACGACGAGGCTCTAGAGGGGCAACGACGAGCTCTGAGGTGCTCCGGAACGCTCCTCCCACCTTCGTCTCCGGAAACGGCAACGGCGGAGGTGGTTGGGTTGCTACGGAGGTTCAAGCAAGGGCGCGGCAGCATGGGGGTGCTCCTGGGAGGTACGCGGAGGTTCCTGGGTCATCAGCGCGGAGTGAGGTGGCCTCGTGCGCTCGGGGGCATCTTCGACGGTGAACGGCGGACGCGGCTGGACTATGGCAGCAGCGACGGTGCAATGGATCGAGCGTCAACGGCGGGGCTTCTCTGGAGCGGAGGGAGACCAGAGGAGGAGGAGAGAAGAGAGGCTCACAGGAGCCTCACCTGAGGTCAGGAGGCTCAGAGCCTCGCCGGTGGTGGTGAACCCACCATCGCAAGCGGAGATGTCGGCACTGGCGTGGTGCGTTCCAGAAGCCTAAGGGATCCTAAGAGGCATGCTCTGAATGAAACAGAGGAAGAAGAGGGTTACCTAGTGGTGTGTCGCTCCTCGGCGTTCTTCAGTGGCAGCGGTGGCGTTTCCGGTGAGGCTCCGGTTGCTGACTGCGATGGCTTCTGGGCTGTGGAATAGGGTGGAAAAGATGGCCTGGATGTCCTTCTCGTTTGGGTGTAGGGAGGAGAGGACTTTGGATTGCTGGGGAAAGGTTTGAGGCTCGTGAATCTCTCTCTCCTGTTGAAGGTCTGAAGCTTTGACGGCGAGGTGAGCTTTATACTCCGACGAGGCTTTCCAGAGCCCTCGATCCTCCTCCTCAGCCACTAGGCATTGTGAGATCACGCGCGTGGATTGGAGGAAGTTGGCCAAAGATCACAGAGACTGAGATCTGCTCCAGATTCCTCGGGATTGCTCGTTGGAGTTCTCGTCGGAAAAATTGGGTCGTCGGAATTATTTTTGACTTTCTTAAGTTTTGAATTGCATTTTTGAATGAAATAGTATTGGGCTTAATGGGCTTAGGGTTTTTGGGTTTTTTGTTTTGATTTTTATTTTGGTTTTTATTTTGGGATTTTTAGGATTTTTTAGGGTTTTAATTTTAGGTTTTTAATAGGACTTTATGGGTTTTAATTAGGGTTTTAATTAGTTTAGGTTTTTTTTTTTTTTTTTTTGGATTTTTTAGGGACCTTTTAGGGTTTTGATCTCAAGTTTTAAATTAGGGTCTTGAATTTTAATTTAGGCTTTTTATTTATGTTTTATGATTTAAATTAAATTTGTGATTAAGGTTTAATTAGTTGTTTTTAAATTAAGGTTTTAATTATTTTAGGTTTTCTTATTTTATTTTTGTTTTGGGATCTTCATGGATTTTAGGATTTTTGATTTTAAGATTTTAACTAGGGTTTTGTGATTTAAATATGATTTTCAATTTTGGGACTTAATGTTTAATTAATTGATTTGAAATTAGGGTTTTGAATTTTAATTAGGGTTTATTTAGGGATTTTTGGGTTTTAAATTAGGGTTTTCACTTATTTACTTGGATTTTTAAATGATTTAATATGATTTAGGCTTGAATTATGGTCTTTGTCTTATTTATTGGATTTTAAGTGGATTTGATTGGATTTTACTTAATTAGGATTTTATTTGATTAATTAGGGTTTTTATTGGACTTTAAGTGGATTTAATTGGATTTTATTTAATTAGGGTTTTTGTTTGATTTTAAGTGGATTTTAAATCTGATTTTGACTTGAATTAGGGTTTCTGTTTTATTAATTTGATTTTAAGTGGATTTTATTTGATTTGTTTGGTTTCAAGTTTAATTAGGTCAGAGTGGGCTAGTGTGGGCTTGATTGGACTTGTGTAGGCTAGGGTTTTGGTGGTCGCAACCAGAGCATCATCCAGAGGAGCCTGCTTCCAAGTTACTTCAAAATTGGGGTGTTTACAGATGCCCCTCCCTAAGCGAGGTTGAGGGAATCGAGACCGATGCTTAGGGTTGACAAGACATCCCAATTGAGTTCACGGGGGAGTGATATTTGTTGTGGGGCCATGAGCCACTTATTCGGCGGATGCACCGAAAAGTCATGACTCGTGGCCCATGCATGATGCTACTGCAAAGGATGACCTTAATGTTGGGTGATGCATGAGGGTGATGATGAAAACAAGTGGGTAGCTCAGCTCTCGGAGAAGAGCGTGAGGGATTTCTCGACTCGTGCTGAGGTGTGCCTGGGCAAGTCTGTTAGACTTATTGACCGGGGCAAACCTGGCGAATGGTGGACCTTTCGACCCGAGAGGATGCATGGCAAGATGCCAAACTTGCTGGCCGAGGGATATCCAGATAAACCGGATAGTCTGGGGGTATCAGCCCGCTCTTGACATTATGACGGTTGTCAACCAGATAGTTCGGGATATCAGCTCAAGAGAAGGGGCATTCGATAAGACTATCAAACTTGCAAGCTAAAGGACAAGGCATGGTAAGTTGACGGACCTACTGACCGTATAGTTCGGGTTACCAGCCCGATAATGAGTTGACGGACTCAGTACCGGATAGTTAGGGCTATCAGCCCGATGAAGAGTTGACGGACTCAGCACCGGATTGTTAGGGCTTTCAGCCAAATGATGAGTTGACGGACTCATTGTCTGATAGTTAAGGCTATCAACCCAATGAGGAGTTGACGGACTAAGCGCCAGGTAGTTAGGGCTACCAGCCCGATGATGAGTTAACGGACTTATTGCCGGATAGTTAGGGCTATCAGCCCAAGGATAGGGGCATCAAGATTCGTCCATCTGGGGCGAACCTAGGATAAGATCATCTAGACCTCACCTGGTCTAGGAAAGGATAGAAATATCACTTGTCTGCTTTGAACAAGTCCTAGCAGGACAGATAGGATTCTGCCTCACCTGGTACTGAAACCCACGATGGCTTCGTTTGTCCAGGTTAGGGCAACAAAACGGTATCCCTGACTGTTAACTGGGTGGGTCCCAGCGCCAAGTCGGCAGGCAAAGAGGGCAGCAGCCTGAAACAATTGGGCACATGTTATAGTAGTGGCAATTCCTTGCCAATCACAATCATTCAAACAAGACGGAGACTGCTAAATAAAGCTATCATGCTCACTACCTGAGTGCACAAGGTTATCTGCCTGTGATGAGTTGACAAATCCATCACCGGATAGTTAAGGTTATCAGCCCTGTGATGAGTTGACAGACTCATCGTCGGATAGTTGGGGTTATCAGCCCGAGGATAAGGGGTTGGTTCTCTAATACATGAAAATTGCAACTCATATCTCCTTCAGACTTAACGGAGTCACGAGAAAAGGAAGAAAGGTTGTTCCTGGGGAACCAGGAATCAGTAATTCGGATCTCCTCCGGACTTAAAGGAGTCACGAAAAAAGGGATAACGGGCTGTTCCTGGAGGCCAGGAATCAGCGACTCGGATCTCCTCTGGACTTAAAGGAGACACGAGGAAAGGGACAAGGGACCATTCCTAGAGGCCAGGAATCAGTGACTCGGGACTCATCCAGACTTAAAGGAGTCGCAAGAAAGGGACAAAAGCTGTTCCTGAGAGGACCAAGAATCAGCAACTCGGATCTCCACTAGACTTAAAGGAATCGCGAGCAAAAGGACAAAGGGCTATCCCTAGGGGCCAGGAACCAGCGACTCAAATCTCCTCCAGACTTAAAGGAGACACGAGAAAAGATAAAGAGCTGTTCCTGGAGGTCAAGAATCAGCAACTCGAATCTCCTCCAAACCTAAAGGAGACACGAGAAAAGGGATAAAGAGATGTTCCTAGAGGCCAGGAATCAATGACTCAAAACTCCTCCAGACCTAAAGGAGACACAAGAAAAGGGATAAAAAGCTATTCCTGGAGTCAGGAATCAGCAACTCGAACTCCTCAAGACTTAAAGGAGACACGAGGAAAGGGATAAAGAGTTGTTCCTGGGAGCCAGGAATCAGCAACTTGAATCTCCTCCGGACTTAAAGGTGACACGAGGAATGGGATAAGGGTTGTTCCTGGAGGCCAGGAATCAGTGACTCGAGACTCCTTCGGACTTAAAAGAGACGAGAAAAGGGACAAAGGGCTGTTCTTGGGGGCCAGGAATCAGCGACTCGGATCTCCTCCAGACATAAAGGAGATACGAGAAGAGGACAAAGGTTGTTCCTGGAGGCTAGGAATCAGCAACTCGGATCTCCTCTGGACTTAAAGGAGATACGAGAAGAGGACAAAGGCTGTTCCTAGAGGCCAAGAATCAGCGACTCGGATCTCCTTTGGACTTAAAGGAGTCACGAGAAAAGGGCAAAAGGTTGTTCCTAGGGGCTAGGAATCAGCAACTAGGGACTCCTTCGGACTTAAAAGAGTCACGAGAAAGGGACAAAAGCTGTTCCTGAGGGGACCAGGAATCAGCGACTCGAATCTCCTCATGACTTAAAGGAGACACGAGAAAAGGGATAAGGAGCTGTTCCTAGAGGCTAGGAATCAACGACTCGGGACTCCTCCAGACTTAAAGGAGATACGAGAAGAGGACAAAGTTGTTCCTGGAGGCCAGGAATCAGCAACTTGGATCTCCTTTGGACTTAAAGGAGTCACGAGAATAGGACAAAAGGCTATTCCTAGAGGCCAGGAATCAACGACTCAAATCTCCTTTGGACTCAAAGGAGACACGAGAAAAGGGATAAAGAGCTGTTCTTGGAGGCCAGGAATCAGCGACTCGTATGTCCTTTGGAATTAAAGGAGACACGAGAAAAGGGATAAGGAGCTGTTCCTGGAGGCCAGGAATCAGCAACTCGAGACTCCTCCGGACTTAAAGGAGACATGAGAAATGGATAATGCTCTCCTTTGGCATTGGACTGTTGACTGTGCTCTGGCCTGCTGAGTAGGGAGTACGAATATTCTGACTTTGCTCTGATCTTGGAGGCTCATGGCTATTATTGTCCTCATTTCTGCGCTCGAGCTATGGAGCAGACAACATGTTTTAGACGAAGATACTGTCCCAAGAAGGGTCAACCAACAGGACAGTTGACATGCCCCTGGTTGACGGGGAAGGTTATCACCACAAAGGCAGCTGACATGCCCTTGGCGTACGATATCCTGTGCTAGGTCTTTGGCTGAAGAGCAGCTGACATGCCCCTGGTTTGGGACCTAGCAAGACCTTGCAAAGTAGATAAGTGATAATGCATGCAAGCATGATGGTGTTATGTTGTGTCATCCCTCAGAATGTTTTTGGAACGCTAATCATGCTTGCTATGAGAAGAGAAGAAGACCTCAGTTCACAAGATACTACCTGGACTTCTAGGCTATTAGTGGCTCTCTCGGATGGATTATTCAGTAGGTTAGGCTCCATGCCAAACTCTTGGAGACTTAGACCTACTTTTTTGGCTTTTGACATATTTCTTTTCTCCCTCTTAGGCTTGTAGGCTCGCTCTAATCCTCGCTTGGGGGTAATGGACATCCGGATTTAGAGGGGGCTGCTGGGATTTTATGCAACGGGTGGCTAGTCCCTTGGGCTGCTTGGATTTTATGCAAGGGGTGGCTAGTCCCTTGGGCTACTTGGATCTTTAGGATGTTCGCTTCGACTCCTCCCCA
>JAMKQA010019287.1:0-11955 GCA_024699735.1 Posidonia australis
ATGAGTCCATGAAACTACTATCCTGAAGCAATTTGAGTATGACCTACCAATTCAAGTCAAAATGCTTAAATTGTAAGTTATCTTAGTAGCTATGGGTAGCAAAATAGATTGATGAATAGGATTAGGGCCAACTCATTTCTAACCCATTCATTTATTGTCAGCTTGAGTTCTTATTGTTTATTAAATGGGTTGTAAATTTCAACCTGAATTCGATTAATTTATAAATAGGTTGACATAAAACGATTCGTTTAACTCGTTTCTTGTATTAAATGAATTAGATAGGTGAATCTGACCTATTTAACCCCTGAACATGTTTAATCTTATCTGACATTGAATATTATCAAAAATAATAGAATAAAATAAATGCCTAAATAATTACTCACAAGGTACAAGTGAATATCTAAGTATATAAATAAAATCAAATTTTATAACTACATATTTTAATAAACTTAAATTAAAACATTATATGTGTTGGTAGGTCATAAATGAGTTAGCAAACATAAATGCAACCAATTTATTAAACAGGTCAAATGGATTGAACCTCAAATTCATTTAAGCCCAACATTAACCTATTTAAATGTAGGGTTAGCATGTTGGTCAAAAATTTAATCATAAATGCAACTAATTTATTAAATGGGTCAAAAGAATTGATTTGTTTCTAACTCAAATTCATTTAAGCTCAACATTAATCTATTTAAATGTCAGGTTGGCATGTTGGTCGAAAATTGCTACCCCTATCAGTAGTAACTCACTCCCTTATGTATCCACCTTGGATCTTCAAATTATCCAATATAAGACTAAACATGTTGAAACACCTCAAGCATGTCTTGGGGTATTGTAGATACAATATGTTTTTATTTGGATGTTGTTGATAGATTTATGTATCTTTCTTTATATGTTAATTGATTAACTCATAATTCATGCATATTTTATTCCCATATTTGTCTATTTTGTATATAAATAATATTACTTGAGATGTTTTGTGCAAATTTTGCAGAACTTGAGGACTTAGAAGGAATCTACGAAAAATAAGGGGGAAAAGAATAATTGTGCCAGAAAAGAAAAGATTTTTTTGGAAAATTGTAGAGCTATGTGAAGAAGTCAAACACACATTTTCCATGTGCCTAAATACTGGTAAAATATCAGTCAAACTGTGAAAAAAGTCAAAGAAGATCCTGGATGACATGGATGCCTCCCAAGTGCCCAGATGCAGATTCGACGCCTCCCAGTGCCTGCACTAGATATTTTTGACACTATTTTCTTTGGATAAGATTCTCACTTGTAAATATCTTGTATTCAAAATTCAAGATTAAATTTTGTATTCAGATTTGTCTCTGACATAAGTAAGTTATTGTAAGCTTATAAAAGGACTCATTATGTAAATCTATGGAGCCCCAAGCAAGGAAGGAAGGAAGGAAGGTTTTAGACTCTCTTTCTTTTCTTCTATTTTAGGAGATCCTAAAGATCATCAGTGTAATCTCAGGTTCCCTTCAATAAAAATTTTTTTTTATTTAATTATGTCTTCTATTTCTTCTCTCCCCTTCTTTTATTTTGTTATTTTGCGTAATTATGTGTGACTAATCTTCTAGATCTAGAATTGAGATGAAGTTCATATAATATTATATGTCATGATTAAATTACTCTATGATTTCTCTTTATGCTTAATGCTATGAATTTGTGGGTTGGATGCATATTACATAGATCATTCAATGAATCAAAAAACTTTGATAGATTAACATTGATTTCATCTTTTTAGTTTATGCTTAAGGAAAATTTAATTAGGGGTTGTGTATATAATCTCAATTCCATCATCTGTCGTTTGATTTAATTTGATTTTTGTATTTTTATTCCTTGACTTGATAGTCTAGGGTGCATTACATGTAGATTATGCTTGTTAAGATAAGAATTATTGAATCAAATTATTTAGATCAATCGAGAAACATAGAGTGGATTTAATCATGCATTTATATTTACATGAATGGATTCAAAAATCCTAGTTCTTCATTTATTCTAAATTTTTCTTAAGTGTTTAGTCCTTAATCATCATCTCTCTCATTTTTTCATCTCAATAATTGATAATAAATCTCTGTTCTTGAACACTTTTCTCTGTGGGATCGACTCGTATTTGCCACGTACTACATAGTACGCCGTGCACTTGCGTTAATTAAATAAGACACATCATTAATGGATCTTAGGGTTCTTAGGATTCTTGTATAAATAAATTGATAAACATATTATTGTTATATATTTTATGTCTCATATTTATTTATTTTGTATATAAATAATGCTATTTGAAATGTTTTATGTAAATTATACAGGAACCTGGGGATTCAAAAGGATTTGAGGGAAAAAATGAGGAAAGAAGAACAAAAGGTGCAAAAGGATTTAAAATTAGTCAAAAATATCTATTTATTTGAAGTAAGAAAGATATTTTGGAGAATTATTTCATTAAGGATACAATTTCACATTCAAAGAGTCAAATACAATTTCACATGTTCAAAAGTGCTTTAAAATAGGACGATAAAATAAAGGAAATTTGAAAATACAAAATTTTCTCCTGTATGGGCACCTCGTAAGTGCCCAAACTTGATTTGGCTGCCTCCTAAGCACCCAACCTTGAGATATTTTACCAAGAAAAGTCCAAAGTTGTTTAGGAAGTTGTAAGTTGTAACACCTTAAATTTTGTATTTTGAATTTAGTTTTGTTAGTGATTTTGTGTTGGATCAAGGGTGGATTCTTATAAGTAATATTTGTAGAGATGAGTCTCTTCCCCTCTTCCCCGCTCTTTAGGCTTAAACTCAAGTTTTTCTTGTTTCCTTTCTGGTTTGGAGAGCTTTAAGTGATTCTTCTTCTGTAGTTCCAAGTTCTATTGATAAAATGTCCATTTTTAATTCAATCATGTCTTGCAATTACAGTTTTACTTGTGACTTATTATTTTTCATGATTGTTGTGTACAACTAATTCTTAAATCTAGGATTTAGATAAAATTCATGTAATTTTAGATATCATGATTAGATCTCTCTCTCTTTTCTCTCATGTTCTAATGTTGCAATTTACATAAGATATATGTATCTTGCAAGAATCTCCATTATATCTATAATTTTTGATAGACTAATATTATTTAACTTTTTTTTGTTCATGCTTAGGGAAGAATAGTTAAAGATCATGTTTATAATCGTAGTTCTACTGTGTATCAGTTAATTAAATTTGATTTGTGTTTTTATTCACTACTTGATTTTCAATGGTGTATTTCATATAGACTATAATTGTAGAGATAAATTCATTAAATTAAATTGTTCAGATGAGAGAGAGAGAGAGAGAGAAAAAGAGAGAGAGAAGATTTAATTGTGCATTTTTAATTTACATGAATTCAAAAACTTTAGTTTTTTTTTATTTTTAAATATTTTTAAGTACTTAAAATCAATCAACTTTCAAATCATAACTCCACATCTCCAAACCAATAACTCTAATACATCTTCTTAATCCTCATCAACTGATAATTAATTTTTGTGTTGATAATTCTATTCTCTATTAGATCAACTTGTGTTTACGTATGTACTATATAACACGTTATGTACTTAACGACGTATTTAAATTGACATCATAAACCTTTGTGTCTCTCATCTGAGAATTGACATTGATGCTTGAGAAGGAAAAGTAGTTTAGATATAGGCTCAGAAAGTTGAAGATATGTCCGTAATCTAGAGAATATGGTGAGAGCCTCAAAATTTCTTGTATCCTAAAGTTATATCATGTTTCTTGTTATTTGTAGGCTTGGGTGTTTACTTCCGCATGGCACAGGGATTTCAAACTTTAGCAGGCTTAGTAACAACATATAGTGCCAAGGCATGGATCTCACAAGCATAGGGTCTACTCAAATATCTTTATTTATGAGAAGTTGGTGGTATTTAGTAGAACTATTAGACTATTGTATTTTCTAAAGAGAAATTATATGTTCAAAAATTACAGAAAACCTTTATCAACTAGACCTTAAGTCAAGACCAATAAGTTAATCAACAGGATCACCTCGACGACAGCCAACTACCGGCCATCATCCGATCGAGATCGGTGGAACACAGCTGCCTCAAGAGATCAAAGAGTTGCAGCGATTCCTGTCTGCCACCTATACACTGGTAGCTGGTGGATACTAATTGTCGAAGGGTAATGACATGGGCGGCTGAACATGTTCAACATCAGCATGTAGCTAGATCAGTGTCCCACAATTCTGCAATTCTGTTTCTCGTCTAGGATAATGCTAAATGTTTAACCAACCATACTACACACTTTCTTGATGTTCGAACATGGCAATTGGTGTGTTGATGTAGTTTAGGGTGGGCACAATGCATGACTTCCACTTTAGATTTACCTCGAAGATCCCAAGCTATGATCATGCCTAATCTTTCAGTAGACAATTGGATAAAACGTTTTCCCTCCAAACTAGAATATACACAGTAGCAGCGTGTCATGTATCAGTGTGAAACGGACATCGTAAAACATAATCTTATACAAAATGATCAGACATGCTATGGGAGAAAACAAACTAATGTTATGCCACGGGGCTAAACGTGAAATGCTACATGATCAAACATCCAAGACTAAGATAGAGGAAGGTAAAATATGTAGGACTTCTTTAGAAAACCATATATATATATATATATACGAGAATTAGTATATGTAGGACCCCCAATAGGATGCGTTTTGGCCTTTCGGCTATGCTCTTCTCGTTTTCCATCCCCAAAGAACGAACACATACTGAACTTTTTAGCAATGATTGCGGTTATTTATTTTTTTCTTTTTCAATGTAATTGCCACGTGAATGTTGTCTACCAAAATATGATCTGGTGCAACCATGATTTAATCAATGGTATAACGGTAGACAAAGATACCACTATAGTTCAGATATAACTCGGACCTTGTCTCAACCTTGACATGTGTCGTATGTGAAAAAGAACAAAGATTGTGTTTAATTCTGTCTGATCTTAACCAGAATATGTAAGAAGCAAGGCCCCCTCTATTTCTCACAACATTGGTTCTAGAATCATCCAACAGAATATGTAAAGGCATTATAATTCAAAATTGTAATTATTGTGGAGAAGTTTTCTACTGAAATCTGCTCCTAACGATGTCACTGCCTGAGAAATGTAACGACAAAACACTATGTTGTGGGGGTCATTTTGTCTCATAGCTTGTTCTTTTTCATTTTCTAATTCAAAATAACTATTAAGTCCTAGTTCTAGATCGTTATGGTCCACCTGCAACTGAAATTTTTGTACTAATACAATTTTCTTCCTTTCTCTCATATAACAGTAGTAAAAGCGCTATATTTAAAAATATACTTAATATAGAAAATACTTTGTTGTCTGAAAGTAGAGATGAAAGTGATGTGAGTAGAAGCAGGAGTAATAATAGGAATTCCAACTATGTACTCGTTTGAATAATTAAAATAAAATAGTGGCAAAGATTGACTTGTCCTACTTCAATTTTCAACTTTTTTTTGGGGAAAAGAAAGAAAGTATTCAAAAATCAAGAAAAATGGTATAATAATTGAACAAGTTGTTTTTTGCTCATTACATCTGTTACACCTGACAATTCTCAAAAAGTCACTCTAATTCCCTTATTCTTGTCAATACCCCGACTAATTCAAACCCTTTATCAAAACATACCTCTATTATCACCTTTCGTTGTCTTTCTTAGATAGCATCTCACCTAACTTATGTTAAACCAAACTTGATATTTGAAATTATTAAATTGAATATTTTACTTTCACTACCACCATCATCACCACAATTCCATTGTTCACCATCAATTCATTATCAATTACATTACCAACAAGACATTATTGTCAACACTGCCATTGTCACCACTACGACACTATTACCATTACCTTAATCATAACATTTTCGTTGTCTCATAATATTGTCTTGCATCACATTTCCAATTCTCATACCACAATGTTCTTGTCTTGCACTATTAGCGATGGGAGGTTAATAAAAGAGGAGGCAAGCATCAAGAAGGAGAAAAACCATAATCACAGAGAGAAGAGAAATCAGAGTCTGGGAGTGTGAGAGAGAGAGAGAGAGATAGGGAGAGGAGGAGAAACAGAGGCTGTGAGGTAGACGAAGGGAAGGTTCGTCGACGCAATATGAGTACGCGACCTACCTAGTCCCTTCTTCTCTTAATTACATATGAAATTGTTGGTAATGTGATGTTTAGCTAGTTTTTGTTGTGTGGTAGAGATTTCGTAATTTTATGGAATTTTTAAAGGATTTTACAGAGATTTTTCGACGACATGTTTACTGTATAACCATTTGAGCTTCATGGCTTTGGATTTTTGTATCTTGAGTTACATATGTTGGATTCTTATGATTTTTATCCCAAACAGTAGATTACTTAGAGTTCTTAGTTTTGGTATATTTTGTTGAATTTTTGGTTGCTTGTGGTGTGTTTACTCTAGTTCTTAAAGTAGACATTTCGATTTTACAGTTACTTGACAGCAAGCTCCTCTAGAAAGATGCTTTGGCTGCGATCACTAAATCTAAACCTTAACTCCACCTAAACCCTAACTTCACCTAAACCCTAACTCAACCTAAATCTACTCAAGCCCATGTAAGCCCATTTAGGCCCACATAAACCCACTCCGACCTAACTAAAGTAAAAACCCATAATTAAAAATCAAAGCCAAACAAAACTCACTTAAATCATCAAAAAACCTAAATTAATTAAGTAAAAACCTTTAATCCAAACCAAAACCAAATAAAATCCACTTAAATATTGAAAATTCAAATTAATTAAGTAAAAACCCTAATTAAAACCAAAATCAAATAAAATCTACTCAAACCATTTAAAATCTAAATTAATTAAGTAAAAACCCTAATTGAAATCAAAATCAAATAAAATCCATTTAAATCATTTAGAATCCAAATTAATTAAGTAAAAACCCTAATTAAAACCAAAATCAAATAAAATCCATTTAAACCATTTAAAATCCAAGTTAATTAAGTGAAAACCCTAATTAAAATCAAAATCAAGTAAAATACATGTAAACCATTTAAAATCCAAGTTAATTAAGTGAAAACCCTAACTAAAATCAAAATCAAGTAAAATACATGTAAACCATTTAAAACTCCAATTAATTCAGCAAAAACCCTAATTAAAACCCTAATCAAGTAAAACTCAATAAAATCCATTGAAAACTAAATCTAATTAAATAAAAACCCTAATCCAAACAAAAATCAAGCGAAAACCAATTAAATCAAAATCTAAATCAAATCCCTAATAAAAAACCAATTAAATCAAAATTTAAACTAAGACCTTAATTAAATCAAGAAAAACTGATTAAATCTGAAATTAAAATTAATCAAATCCAAAACTTAAATTAACCAAACTAAAATCAATTAACCCAATCCATTTAAACCTAATTTAACTTAAATCTAATCCATTTAAACTTAAAATAATAAAATCCAAATATCTTAATTAAAATCACTTAATTAAACTTAATAAAACCCAAAACCCTAATTAAAATCACAAAAACCTTAAAATAGTAAAATCCAAAAACCCTAATTTAAAATCACTTAATTAAACTTAAAATAATAAAAATAAAAACCCTAAGTAAAATCACAAAAACCTAAAATGATTAAAACCACAAAAAAACCCTAAACTAAATAAAACCAAAAATCCCTAAAACCTAATCATAACCCTTAAATTAAAAACCCAAAACCCTTAAAAATCCTAAGCCCACTCTGCAAGCCCAAAAGCCCAACCCACAACATCCATTTCATTTCCTTAATCAAGAACTTAGAAAACTAGGAAAATAATTCCAACCACCTTCTCCGGCAGACCCCGCAATTTCCAACGACAACTCAGGCGTCGATCCCCGATGATATCTCGAGATCTCCAGCGCCTCTTCCTCCTTCCGCGTGATCTCTGGCCAACTCTCCTCCAGCTCACGCCAGATCAGACGATCCTCAGCCATCAAAGAGGAATGGATGGCGCTGGAAGGTCCACCAGCGTTTAAAAACGCCTCACCGCTGGTTGAGAAAGGGGTTGTTTTCGAAACCCAAAGAGGAGACCCTAGGGAACCCCAAATAAAACCCTATGAATCCCCCCACATCCAGAGCCCCTCGAATTCCTTTGCAACCAACACACTAGAGCCCCTAGCCTCCGTGATCAGAGCCGTCGGTCCAGGAGCGCCGTCGTCACTCGCTTTTGGTTTTAAATCATGCTCCTTTCGGCCCGTAGAGTCCTTCCAAGACTTTATGTTGCGTTTCGCCAGAGATATCCACTCTTGCACGCCGTCGTCTCCTCCTCCGGTGGTGGGTTCACCACCACCAACGAGGCCATTGACCTCCTGGGTGAGGAGAGGCCCTCCTCCCTCTTCCTCCTCTTCCTCCTTGAGCCTCCATCGCTTAGGAGAGGTCCCTCTAGCCTCCTGTGGCCAGGAACGCCACCGTTGCTCTATCGACCGCCGGTTCCTGCCGTGGAATCCATTGGAGTCTTCCGGTCACGCCTACTTCAGACCATCGCTTGACGGAGCTCGCTGCCTCGCCATGAATCTCTCCACGCAGCCACGTCGCCGTCTTAGACCTCAGGGTGTCGTCCCTACCTTTGCCGTGTCTGTCGCCGTCCCAAGAGATGGTTGGAGCCACCCAGACGTCCCTAGCCCTCGCCGACGCCTCTAGAAGCTTCCCCGTGCCGCCCCCAAGCTCCTCCGGTCCTTGCCACGCCATCCTAGCAACTACACCACCTCGCTGTCGTCTTCTTTGGCGTCGACAGCCCATCGCCGGAGCCAGAGGTGGGGGAGCACCCCAGGCAGCCCCAACCCGGTCCAACACAGTGGAGAGCTCTGTCGTGTCTCCCTTCAACTTCGTTGACCTTCGCCAGTGACTTGCCAGAGTCCTTGCTAGAGACTGGAGCGTCGGTGAACTTCGAAGAGAATAGTTTAAGTCCATGTCCTTAGGTTTTAATTGCTTACACTTAGGTCCTTAGGTTATTATTATTAGGTCCTTTTTTTGTGTTTAAACTCCTATAGTTTTAAATAAATTTTTATTTCTTTTGTTATTTCTGTAAAAATTGCATATGGCTCCTTATAGGTTTTATTTTTCTCTTGATCAATTCAATAATGTTTGTTTTCTCACACTTAAACACTTGAAATCATGTTTTTCTTTGCAATTGAGTCATAAAAATTTGCATCACGCCCTAGAGTTTTTTAAAATAAATTTTCATTGTGAAACTTGCATCCAAAACCCTAAAAGGCTTTGTAATCACACTGAACATCATAACAACTTAATTTTGATCACATTTAAGTCCAGGAATTTTTCATGTAAACCCCTGAATTCATAGAATACAGATATTGAGTGTAGGAAATTTGCATCCATGCCATTAGTTTAATTTTAATTTCATTAATTAGGGTTTTAATTGTTGTAATACACATTTTTGGCATTTTTCATTTTTTGATCATATGTGTATTTATGATTTTGCACTTGAATATAGTTTTCATTTAAAAATCATACTGGCCATATAAAATGATTTCTAATTTCACATTATGGTCGCATTTGCACACTTTCTGTAAATTTTGTACATTAGACCCTAAACTCTCAAGAAATTACTAAAATACAAGCTACACACATCTCACACCTTAATGCCACATTTTCCTTTAATCCATGATCTGAACACTAAGATAAGAGTCACTGAACACACTTTAATCAAGATTTTTTCCTTTTTTCGTGAATTTTGCATTTTAGTCCGTGAACTTGTCATTTACCATGTTTACATCATTTTCTTGTATTTAAAACCTTGTTCCCATTATGTTTTCTTGTAAATAACATTTTCCTGACATTTGGCATATATTTTGCATACATTAGACTTTGCATCATGCACATGCACACATTTATCACATTTGGCCATAGAAATTACCATATTGCCTCCCGTGTCATCAATTCACGCACATGCATGTTAGTTTTGTACTTAGTCATGCATAATTCCTGTCTAAAGCATCCCTCAGCATCTTTTACATATTTAGGTACATCTTCATGCATTTTGCATAGTTTTCATTACACTTGCATATCATTTCATCCATTTTGAGTAAGCCTGCATTCCATGTGGTTTTCCGTGGTTTTTTCCCAATTTGTTTTCGAATTCTTTCACTTAACATTTGATTTGATTTCCTTTATTCCGCATTTTTGGATTTTTGCGATTTGATTTGGATTTCATTGCCCAAGAGCATACATTAACTGACCTAAAGGCCCACATTGGCCCAATTACGGATTATTTTCCCCTTGTTGATTTTTATGACATTTTCCCTAATTCCGACGATTTGGGTTGATCCCATTTTTGATTCTCTTGAGGTCGGTATGGTTTCACGGACCCTTTTCTTCAAAAGCATCATCATTTCATGTGATTTTCTTCATATGTCACCAGTTGGCCGTTTTACGCGAACTTCTTTGCAATTTTTCTATTTTGATTTCCGTGACGTTTTCTATGATTCTGATGATTTGGGTCGATCGCATTTTTTATTCTCTTGATGTCGGTATGGTTTCTCGGGCCATTCTCTCCAAAAACATCGTCATTTCATATGATTTTCTTTGTCATTTCCTATTGTGGTTATCTAGTCATTTCGTGTGGTTTTCTTCGTAGTTTTCGCATACAACTTGCACATCCATCTTGTTATGACATGGCATTCATATTAGCATGATTTGAAGCACAACCTAGGCTTAGCAAGCATTCATTTACATTCATCCTTTAGCAAGCGAATCAGACAAGAAAGACTTAGTTTCTTGGACACACGGGGGTGCCTAATACCTTCCTCGTACGTAACAGGAATCCTGATCCTTTCTCTGGTTTGTAGACATTTGGCCTTTTCATTGGCATCACATGCATTCATCCCTTTTGTGGTTTGTTTGCAGTTTTCCTCATCTTCCCTTTAAAAGACTAGGTGGCGTCGACTCCGATTTTTGTTTTATCTTATCTTACGCCTTCACCTTCTGGCATGGCTGTGGCCTCCTCCTATTGGTGCGACTCCGCGCCAAATTTCCCGAGTGGGCTTAGTCATAGAACTGGCGACTCCACTAGGAAATAACATATTCTAGCTTTCAGGATTAGTCATTTTTCGCTTGCTTGTTCTTTGTTTCTGAGGCTTTGGCTTCACATGCTTGCTTGTTTGCCTTTCTTGTGCTTGTTTGCGTATTTAGCGTGCCTTTCACACTTTCTTTTACACATTTGCTCTGTCACTGCACTCACATGCCATATGTCTTACCTTTTGGTTTGATGAATGCTTTCTTTTCATAATCATGATGCCACGACACTCGCACATGCCATGATCATGCCTTTTGCTTATTGTTTGTTTGCTTGTTTGCCTTACTTGTGTGTTTTCTTCCCCTTCCGCATTTGATATGATTAAGAGAGTAGAAACATGTTTGCTTTCCCCTTTTGGTTTAAAAATAAAACACACAAACTCAGAGAAATAATTAATAAGGCAAAACTAGATACCAACTTGAACTCTCTTCCCCTCTGGTCAATAAAACGCAAGTAAAAGACACAAAAGCATATTGCATCATTGATCATTGTAACCATGCCGGTGAGGATCGCAAGATAATGCGAAAATCGGTAAAGCTACGGCAGAAAAATAAATAAAAAATACAAATGCAGGAGTCGCCACCTAGTCTATTATGGAAGATGAGGAAAACCATAAAGACATGAAAAATCATGCAAAACAAAAAAAGGGGGTTGCATGAACCAGAAATGCGGGTAAGGATCCCTGTTACATATGAGGAAGGTGTTAGGCACCCCCGCACGCCCGAATAATCGGTCTTCTATGGTTTCTCCTATGCTTATGAAATGTCGGCTTTTCAGCCTTTTGCTGTACGCCCGAGGGCGATATGCCATGCTATGCTTAGTGCCTTATGCTAATAGGTGCATGATGTGCAAGGGTGTGTCCTAATGCTCAGAAATATCACTCTT
>JAMKQA010019291.1:0-12697 GCA_024699735.1 Posidonia australis
CTTGGTGCGCCACCTTGGTGCGCCAACTTGGTGCGCCACCTTGGTGCGCCCAGCTACCTCACAGATTTCTGGGCTCTGGCTTGCTAATAGGCTTGGGGCTAGATTTAATGGCTGATCACATCCAAAGCAACATAAGGATACTCATTTTCGGGTTACCTCAAAATCAGGGTGTCTACACTCAGTAAGTTTGAAACTTGCCATATCCCCTCTCGGTTGGTAAGTCTGAAACTTGCCAAACCCCTTCAATCGGTAAGTCTGAAACTTGCCATATTCCCGCTCAATCGGTAAGTCCAAAAAATGCTATCTTTCAGTCGATAAGTCCGAAACTTGCCATTTCCTGGTTGGTAAGTCCAAAACTTTCCATATCCTTTCACAGTCAGTAAGTCCAAAACTTGCCATATCTCTATCGGTTAGTCTGAAACTTGCCATATCCCCCATCGGTCGGTAAGTCCAAAACTTGCCATCACTCAATCGGTAAGTCTGTAACTTGCCATATCCCCTCTCGGTCGGTATGTCCGAAACTTACCATCTTTCGGTCGGTAAGTCCAAAACATGCCATATTCCATCGGATCGGTAAGTCCGAAACATACCATCTCTCAGTCGGTTAGTCCGAATCTTACCATCCCTCGGTCGGTAAGTCCGAAACTTGCCATATTTCATCTCTTTGTCAGTAAGTCAGAAACTAGCCATCTCATGGTCGGAAAGTCCGAAACTCACAATATTCCATCTCGATCGGTAGGTCCAAAACTTGCCATCTCTCATTCGGTATGTTTAAAACTAGCCACTTCTCAGTCGATAAGTCTGAAACATGCCATCTCTCGGTCGATAATTCAAAAATAGGCGATATTCTCTATCGACCGGTAAGTCTGAGACTTGCCATCTCTCAGTCAGTAAGTCCGAAACTTGCCATCACTCGGTCCGTAAGTCTGGAACTTGCCTTACCACTCCGGTCGGTAAGTCCGAAACTTGCCATCCCTTGATCAATTAGTCCGAAACTTGCCATATCACCTCTCAGTCGGTAGGTCTGAAACTTGCCATATCACCTCTCGGTCCGTAAGTTCGAAACTTGCCATATTCCCTTCGTTCGGTAAGTCCGAAACATTCTATCTCTCGGTCGAAAAGTCCGAAACATGCCATATCCTCTCTCGATCGGTTAGTCCAAAACTTGACTTCTCTCGGTATGTATGTCTGAAACTTGCCATATCCCCTCTCGGTCGGTAAGTCTGAAACCTATCATCTCCCAGTCCGTAAGTCCAAAACTTGCCATCTCTCGGTCGGTAAGTCCGAAACTTGCCATCTCTCGGTTAGTAAGTCCAGAACTTACGATATTATCTCTCGGTCGGTAGGTTCGAAACTTGTTATATCCCCACACGATTGGTAAGTCCGAAACACGCCATACCCCTTCAGTCAGTAAGACCGAAACTTGACATCTCTCGGTTGGTATGTCTGAAACTTGCCATATCCCTGCTCAATCGGTAAGTCCAAAACTTTCCATTTCTCGGTCAGTAAGTTCGTAACTTGCCATTTCCTGGTCAGAAAATCCAAAACGTACCATCCCCCGGTTAGTAAGTTCGAAACCTTCCATATCCTTTCACAGTCAGTATGTCCGAAACTTTCCATCTCTCTTTCGATAAGTCCGAAACTTGCCATATCCCCCATTAGTCGGTAAGTGTGACCATGCCGGTGACAACTTTAATACTTGACCCGAAAGACCAAGTACACGAGGATCAGCAAAATCACGGCAAAACAAATAAAACAGGAGTCGCCACCTAGTCTTTTAATGGAAAGACGAGGAAAACCAGGAAAATACGAGAAAAATCAAGAAAGATGATGAAATGCAAGATGCATGTGTGATCTGTGCTTAATGGATAAGACTGAAGTGAATGCAAGCCAGAGAAAGGGTAAGGATTCTGGTTAGGCACGGGGAAGGGGTTAGGCACCCCCATGCGCTCGAGAAAAGATAGGTCAAAGCCCTCAAGCACTGACCTTGCGTGGCCGAGGACCCATCAAAAGATAGGTCAGAAGGCACAAGCGAAACAGGAACGGACGCTAAAATAGATGAATCCATAGCTCCTTGAACTCCTGAAATCGGAGGGCCCGAGGAATCGGGTGCAGATGGCAGAACTTCTAGGACCCACGTGGTAGTCACATCCATGCATAGGAAACACATCCATGCATGTATGAAGAATTCTGGAGTCAAATGTGCATCCCTAGTCAAAATGAAGTTCTCTAGGGGCTAAAATGCAATTTACCCACTAATGCATGCATGCAAATCAATTCAGCATAAAATTAGGGTAAAAATGCAAGAAAAAACATCTTAGAATAGATTTCGGGATTTTTATGCAATTTTCACTGCAAAAAAGAACTTCTAGAAAAGCTTCAAGAAAATACAAGGGCCTCAGTGCAATTTAACCAGCAGAAAACAAAATTCTGGAAGGTTTTTAAAAGAATGCAAGGGCTTAAATGTAAAATTACCAACGAAGTAAGCTTTCTGAAACATTTTAAAAGAATGTGAGGGCTTTCATGCAATTTTCACAAAAAAAATGAACTTCCAGAATGACTTAAAGAGAGTTCAAGGTCCTAGATGCAAATCTTATTGAAAAAGAACTTCCAGAAAGTTTTTAGAAAACATCAGGGGCTTGCATACAAATTTCTCAGTGAAAATGAACTTGCATGAATGATTCATAAGAGTATAAGGTCCTTCATGCAATTTGTCTAAAAGAAAACATGATTCAAAGACTCTGAAGGGTTTTTATTAAAGTCTTAAACTGAGAAAACGTTATTCTAAAAGTTCAGGGTAAAAAAAAGTAATATTTTTAGTTAAAACTTTATTCGAAACATTTAAGAAAAATGAAGGAAGGACCTGAATGTAATAAAAGGACCTAATATAATGAAAAAAAGGATCTACTTGAAATGAAAACTAAGTTTCAAAAGTTTATGCAAAATAAATGTTTTTTTAATTTTTATTTAAAGAGAAAAAAAAAGGGGCAGCGGCCACCGATGATGGGGCTCGCCGTCGACGACCGCCAGGAAAGGTTATCAAGGCCTTCCCATGGCCTGTTCTCATATCAGACCATGCAGGAGGCAAGAGGAGAAGGAGAACATCAGATCCAACGACGTGGATCTGATGGTCAATGGTGGAGGTGGTCCTCCCACCTCCCTCGTCAGCAGAGAACTCCAGCGAAGTCACTGGCCAAGAGGAGCTACTAGAAGACATTAAACGGCGGTGCGGCGACTCCAAAGGCCAAGGGGAACTCTCTTGCTTCCTCCTGAGTGGAATGGAGGCTGAGGAAGTGGCAGTGAGCTCCGGTAGTCATTGACGGCATCAACTCTGGCGAACGACCCCCTTGCAGCGATCGAGGGCCTAAGGACTGGTTCTGGAGGCTCTGGAGTGCTCGGGGCACGATGTGGAACATTTGCAACAACTTGGAAAGGCATGGGGATGTTGGAGGCGCGCGGACCACATCTGAGGTGGTCATCTTCTCCGGCGACGACGTCCTGGGCGCTCCTTTCCGGTGATTTAGCACGAGGCTTAGGGAGGCGGTGGAATAGGGATCCAGAGTGCGGAAGAGCAAGGGGGAGGTACGGGAAGGAGAGAGGAGGTCTGGGGGCCAGGATTGCATCCTGGATCACACCTCCCACGCACATCGCTAGAGAATCGGCGACGGCAAGCACAGAGGAGCGACTCCGACTAGAGAGTTGCTTTGGATTGCTTGGAATTGCCTCAGGGAGAGAGAAAGAGACCAAGGGAGACATGAATTAAAAGTTGGAAGAGTCAAAAATGGCGTACCTAGCTTGGAGGACCTCTATGCCTCATCAGAGCTCTGGAAGTCACCTCCCCTCCGCTCTGCAGATACCCCTTTCTCACTAGAATTCTCTGGCTCGCTCAATTCTCCTCCTCTCGCCGTGAAAAAAAGCCTTTCAATCGTTGCCTCTGCCCCTCCTTATATAGGCCAGAAGAAACCTGAGCCCAACACTGTAACCACCCACTCCTAGCTCTAACCACCTAACACACTAACTAAAACCCACTAACTGGTCCTGTAACCTAACAAGCTCCAACAGCTGCCCCTTTTTGCTCCCTTGGTCGCCGACAGCAATCGACGGCGATCCAGACCCTCGCCGGCGATTGATCCAGTGGCTGGGATTGTCTAGGTGGTTCCCTGGATCAATGGTGAGATGGTGAGCTCAGTAAGGAGGAGTGGTGAGGATGAATTCGTGAAGTCTGGTGAAGAGAAAATGGGTTCAGTGGGTAAGAAGGAAAAAATGTGAAATTTTTTATTATTTTGGGTAGGAAAAACTTAGGTGAATGAAGGAGGATTTTGGGTTAAATTCTGGTATAAATAGGTTTGACTTTGGTGAAAATTCAAACAAGAGAAGATGTGGACTAAGCCATTGCGAGCCTTGTGGGCTTCATGGGCCTCCATGGGCTTATGAGGGCTCATATGGGCCTTGTGGGCCCAAATAGGCCTCCATGGGCCCAAATGGGCTTTAATGGACCCAAATGGATTAAATGGGCTCAAGTAGATCTAAATGGGCTCAAGTGGGCTCTATAGGTCAAAATGGGCTCAGTTAGGGTTTAAAGGGCTTAGGTGGGCCTTGTGGGCCTCCATGGGCCTTCATGGGCCCAAGTCGGGCTTCCAAGAATTAAATAGGCCTTGTTAGGGTCAGAAAATTGTGGGGTCTACAGATGCCCCTCCCTAAGCGAGGTCGGAGATCGAGTAGAACTAAGACCGATACTCAAGGTTGACAAAAACACCCCTTGTGAAACCACAATCATGAGTAATCCACAGGCAATCAGCCACTAGCTAGGAACATACCAGGGGTCTGCACCAGAGATCCTGCCGCCACAGCCAAGGCCAAGCACAACTGATTAAGAATTGACAAGCTGACGACCAATCAGCTCCTAAGAGACATGATTGGTTGTCGCACTTGTCACAAAAAGCGCCCGACAAGACTCATGGTGCCTGCCGACCGGGAAATGACTAATCACGAAAGTCATCCGGGTAGTTTGGGCTACCAGCCCAAAACAACGAGAGGAAACAAAGAGAGTGGGCAATCCACCAGGCACCACAGGGATTGCCTGGGTAGTTCGGGATACCAGCCCACAGGAGGAAAGGAACAGCACGGAGCGGAACTCGAACCAAACAAAATAGGGGCACCGAAGTTCATCCAGATGGACTGAACCTGGGACCGGAACATCTACACTACATCCAACGGTCTAAACAAGAGAAAAGGGAAGGCCTTCATTCTGTCTGGTCGGATGGGACCTGAAAGGCAAGAGAGAAAGATGCCATGATTCCGTCCAACCGGATAGGACCTCAAAGGAGAGAGAGGAGAATGCCTTGATTCTGTCCGACCGGATAGGACCTCAAAGGCGAGAGAGGAGAATGCCTTGATTCCGTCCGACTAGATAGGACCTCAAAGGAGAGAGAGGTGATGCCTTGATTCCATCCGACCGGATAGGACCTCAAAGGCGAGAGAGAAGAATGTCGTGATTCTTTCTGACCGGATAGGACCTCAAAGGCGAAAAAGGGATGCCTTGATTCCGTCTGACTGGATGGAACCTAAAAGGCAAGAGAGAAGAATGCCTTGGTTCTGTCCAACCGGATAGGACCTCAAAGGTGAGAGAAGGGATGCCTTGATTCCGTCCGACCGGATAGGACCTCAAAGGCGAGAGAGGAGAATGCCTTGATTTCGTCCGACCAGATAGGACCTCAAAGGTGAGAGAGAAGAATGCCTTGATTCCGTCCGACCGGATAGGACATCAAAGGCGAGAGAAGGGATGCCTTGATTCCGTCCGACCGGATAGGACCTCAAAGGCGAGAGTGATGAATGCCACGATTCCGTCTGACAAGATAGGACCTCAAAGGCAAGATAGGAGAAAGCTTTGATTTCGTATGACCGGATAGGACCTCAAAGGACAGAGAGAAGAATGCCTTGATTCCGTCCAACCGGATAAGACCTCAACGGCGAGAGAAGGGATGCCTCGATTCCATCCGACCGGATAGGACCTCAAAGGCGAGAGAGAAGAATGCCTTGATTTCGTCCGACCGGATAGGACCTCAAAGGCGAGAGAGAAGAATGCCTTGATTTCGTCCGACCGGATAGGACCTCAAAGGCGAGAGAAGGGATGCCTTGATTCTGTCCGACCGGATAGGACCTCAAAGGCGAGAGAGGAGAATGCCTTGATTCCGTCTGACCGGATAGGACCTCAAAGGCGAGAGAGAAGAATGCCATGATTCCGTCCAACCGGATAGGACCACAAAGGCGAGAGAAGGGGTGCCTTGATTCCGTCTGACCGGATAGGACCTCAAAGGTGAGATAAAAGAATGCCTTGATTCCATCCGACCGGATAGGACCTCAAAGGCGAGAGAAGGGATGCCTTGATTCCATCCGACCGGATAGGACCTCAAAGGCGAGAGAGAAGAATGCCTTGATTCTGTCCGACTGGATAGGACCTCAAAGGCAAGAGAAGGGATGCCTTGATTCCGTCTGAACGGATAGGACCTCAAAGGCAAGAGAAGGAATGCCTTGATTCCGTCCGACCGGATGAGACCTCAAAGGCGAGAGAGAAGAATGCCTTGATTCCGTCCGACTGGATAGGACGTCAAAGACGAGAGAATGGATGCCTTGATTCCATCCGACCGGATAGGACCTCAAAGGCGAGAGAGAAGAATGCCTTGATTCCATCTGACCGGATAGGACCTCAAAGGTGAGAGAAGAGATGCCTTGATTCCATCCAACCGGATAGGACTTCAAAGGCGAGAGAGAAGAATGCCTTGATTCCTTCCGACCAGATAGGATCTCAAAGGCGAGAGAAGGGATGCCTTGATTCCGTCCGACCGGATAGGACCTTAAAGGCGAGAGAGGAGAATGCCTTGATTCTGTCCAACAGGATAGGACCTCAAAGGCGAGAGAGAATAATGCCTTGATTCCATCCGACCGGATAGAACCTCAAAGGCGAGAGGGAAGAATGCATTGATTTCATCCGACCGGATAGGACCTCAAAGGCGAGTGAAGGGATGCCTTGATTCCGTCTGACCGGATAGGACCTCAAAGGAGAGAGAAGGGATGCCTTGATTCCATCCAACTGGATAGGACCTCAAAGGCGAGAGAGAAGAATTCCTTGATTCCGTCTGACTGGATAGGACCTCAAAGACGAGAGAAGGGATGCCTTGATTCCATCTGACCGGATGAGACCTTAAAGGCGAGAGAGAAGAATGCCTTGATTCCGTCCGACCGGATAGGACCTCAAAGGCAAGAGAAGGGATGCCTTGATTCCATCCGACCAGATAGGACCTCAAAGGCGAGAGAGAAGAATGCCTTGATTCCGTCTAACTGGATAGGACCTCAAAGGCGAGAGAAGGGATGCCTTCATTCCATCCGACCGGATAGGATCTCAAAGGTGAGAGAGAAGAATGCCTTGATTCCATCTGACCAGATAGGACCTCAAAGGTGAGAGAAGGGATGCCTTGATTCCATCCGACCGGATGAGACCTCATTGGCGAGAGAAGGGATGCCTTGATTCCGTCCGACCAGATAGGACCTAAATGGTGAGAGAGGAGAATGCCTTGATTCCGTCCGACTGGATAGGACCTCAAAGGCGAGAGAGAAGAATGCCTTGATTCCGTCCGACCGGATAGGACCTCAAAGGCGAGAGAAGGGGTGCCTGACCTTCTATTTAGCCACAAGGATTTGCCATGGGAAATCTTATTCAGGTACTAGTGCACCCTGGATTGTCGTTGTTGTGGGGAATGTCTGTTGAAATGGTGTAGTGCCATGCTACAGTCATCATTCCAGTGGGGGACATTATGTGGTGAATGTCACTTCTCTATAAGAAGATACACTGACCATCACTTGGAAGATAATTCGTACCATGCATTCTCGAAATAGTCCTTCTTTCCACAAAGCAACTTACATGCCCTTGGTCGAAGGCTCTGATTACAGTGATGTTCTGTATGTGACTTTTGACCAAAGAGCAGCTGACATGCCCTTGGTTGAAGTCTCTCGTTCAATTTCACCACAGCTAGTTCTTTGTATGTGACTTCTGACCAAAGAGCAGCTGACATGCCCCTGGTTGGAGACTCTGGTTTGGGTACATTGTAAGTTGATGTTCTATTAGGTGCCTGAAACATGACTTTTCATCAAAGAGCACCTGACATGCCCCTGGTCGAAGGTTCTAGCTTAGTTACACTATAGCTTGTGCTTTATCTGTGACTTTTGACCAAAAAGCAGCTGACATGACCCTAGTCAAAGACTCTGGTTCAATTACACTATAGCTGGTGTTTTGTCTATGACTTTTGACCAAAGAGCAGCTGACATGCCCCTGATATCGGACTAGCTGGACATCACTTGAGGGTATGGGGTCTTGGAAGCCAGGTTGTAACTACAAATGTTCTATGAGCCACTAGAGTACTTGAGACCGTCACTAGCTGAAGCAAGCAACCCTTCATCAAGTGACTGAATATATGTGCAACCAACTACTTTCCTGTTATGTACTTAGAAGATTGAAGGAATCGGGGCGACTTGATAGAGGTCTTTGATTAAGGTTGTAATCCGCCCCTGACTGGCATGTTTGGGGCGTATTCTGTTCACCTGTGGTGTTTTGATGGCTATGTATTTGGACGCACCACTTTAAGATATCTTTCTGATTGTCTTCGCCAAATTCTAGATTATTGTAGGGTTCATAGTCATGTTGTTGTCCCTGCTAATCATTTGACATGTAGGTTCTGATCAGAGAACAACTGTCTTGCCTTTGATGAATCAGATTGTGTGAGTCCAGCTAGAAGGCAGCTGACATGCCCCTAGCATAAGGGTGAATGATCCCTTGAATCATTGAAGCAACTGCAGCTGATTTTGATTGAGGCCAGAGACACCTTCGTTCCTTGACTGGAGGCATGTATACTCATCCACTGTTCTGAGCTATGCTCGGATGGCAAGAAGTAATGTGAGACATCGTAGTATGTCTTAGGCTGGCTATTCTCTGCTCTGCTGCTTGTTATGCCACTGTGCTCTGGCTATAGACATGTATTCGAATGTGTTGTCCTCAGGCCTTTCACAAACAATGTCCACCATGCTTGAACTGTTGCAGAAGGATTGTTGTCACTCAGCTGACTCTACAAGTCCGTGTAGCTCGTACGCTGACTGGTGTCCTCACTGCATATGTACTTTGACTACTGTAGAGCTGGCATGTCCTTGGGTAAAAGCACTTGGCAAAGAGCCTACAAACAAAAGACTGATCCAAGCAAGGCTATGATGATTATTATTATCATTGTGGGCTTTATGATTCGTGAGCAATTTAGTTATGCAAGAATGAATTTTGTTTGATGCATGCCTTGTGATTTCAGTTGCTTGTTATTTGTATTTACTATCCTGCCTGTTCAATGAGTTCATTATCAGGGTTGTTTGCTTGTTTAGTTCAGTTGTCGGTTTGCCCTCAGTTTGGCTGGAAAGTTGTATGCTTGTTAGAGGAGGATGACACCTTCGACTCAGTTGCTACTACAAAGACTTGCAAGCCGTTAGGTGGCTCTCACTGAGTAAGGGTGGCACTCGGATTCGCTATGAGGTATTGCGATGGACCTGGCTCCATGCCAAACTCTTTAAGGTCCTGCACCTGCTTTTTCCTTTTCGATATCATCGTCTTTTCTTTTCTTTTATTCCCTCATAGACGTGCGGCTTCACTCTAACCTTGTATTGGAGGTAATAAGCGCTCAATTTATTCAGGAGGCGTTTATTGCAAGAGGGTGGGTCAGTCCCTCAAAGGTGTGATTTGACCGAGCGCGTACTCCAACTCCTCCCCAAGGTATGGTAAGGGTAGAGCTACAACGCACGCCTCACACTCATGGGTTGACTTCTGTCTTCGCCTTCTGTCTTCTCTATTCTTTTATGCCCTTGCGAATGTATGTTTTCTTTTCTGGCTCACACTCTCAGTCACCCCTGACATTTTATCTCCCTCTTGGAGGTGCAGGATCCTTGCTGAGTTTGGACACTTCGTCTGGCTTTGATGTTCGGTGGCTCCCTTGCTAACCTAATCGTCTAAGTAGTGACAACTGAGGAGGGATAATCCACTCTGACATTGGCGTGCTTTTCCAATTTTCATCATCGGGCAGAATGTTATTGACAAGCAAACTACCTTTCTAATGTTTCTTGATGTTTTTCCTCTGTTTTATGTTTTTTCCCTTTTTCTATTTATCTTTTGTGATTTTTTTTTTTTTTTTTGTTTTTATAAATGATGATGCAGAAAGAAAACTAAGGAAACACAGGAAAAGTATACAACTCCAATCCTTGCCGTTGATGTTTTGCCGATGCCATTGAGGTTCAAAGTAACTCCATGCAGTGCCACTGGAAGACAGAATCAAGGCAAGTGTAACAAAAGCTATCACAACCGTTGTTGGAATCAAGGCTGTCACTGTGAATGCTGAATCTGCTGATGACATTAACATTGTATCTTTGTTGGAACTGATATCAGCAATGACGGTTGTCTCCCACTTGATCCAGTGTATTTGCACGTATTAGGTTATATCAGCTCATGGCAAACTGGCAAGTTTTAAGGTTGGACCTCCCCCCCTCCCCCACAGGGGAACAAGAACAGGAGTGGCATATATGAGTGACGTCGAACAAAAATCGAAAAAGGAAAAAGGACAAACTAGGCAAATGGAACAAGAGCAGCATACACATGTGCTGCCAAAAAGAAGCAAGGAGAGTACAAGCTAGGGAAGAAGAAGAAGCCTGATGGATTCCTCGGGAAAAACCGGGAGAAAGGGGAAAACCCCTGAGGTTCCAATATCCTCGAAGCTTGCAAGCCCTGACACGATAAGGTCGGCTATTCTAGGGTGTGCACGTGTGCGTGCAAGTGTGTGTGCAAGTGTGTGTGTGGGCTGCCTCCTACATGTTGACGACAATGCTCCCATTGTCAATCAAATTCTGGACAGCATTTCGGAGAGTGTGACACCCATTTGTCGAATGCCCACGTACGTGATGGTATCGGCAAAACAAGTTTGCCTTATACCACTGAGGAAGCGGGTTCGGTGTTGGGCGAATCTCCGATAGCCGCAGAAATGGCGCAACATTAGGAAAGATGTTGCTCAGCAATTCTCCGAGTGGGGTGAGGTCTCCTTCCTTATGGCGAGGCTACCCTTGCCGTGGTTGTTGCCCATGCTGAACCGACATATCATGACATGTTGGTTCAACGGTGACATGTGGAGGTGTAATGCGCATTGAACTAGATGCTGGTGATGATGAAGATACGGATGCGAGTGATATGCCTTGTGCAGTAACAGTAATAGTCCCACAGTCGATTAAAGTATGTATGACATCCCACAAAGTGAAGCATTTATCAGTCGAATGTCCCAAGGCTCAATGATAATCGTAGTATAAGTTCGCGTCCTACCACCGAGGGAGTGGAGTCGGCGGGGGACGAGGATCCGGGAGTCTCAGAAGCGACACAACCTGAGGAAAAACAGCGCTCAGCGACTCACCTAGTGGAGTGTAGTCACTTTCAACGCGACGGCCTCGTTTCTTCTTAGGTTGCTGTCCTTGTTGAGCCGATGCGACAAGATGCACTAGCTCAACAGTGGGAGATGTGCGCCTAATGTGCGGTGATGACCTACATGTTGGAACCTGATCCTGATGCTGAAGTGAATTCTGGATATGCTGTGTTGTGTGTGGTGTTGAGCGCGAGAGCAACAATTGCGGCACCGAGACAACTCCGGGTGACGGACTTGAGAAATGTTGAATTCTCACGCAACCAATGGGTTGACTCCTAGGTGACTGTGATGCATGCTGTGAATAATGCAATTGTGGTGCAGGAGGCAAAGATAACGCCCCCATCGCCGGAGCAGTGAGATGCTGAGGCGATGGTATGGGCGACAAAGTAGTGGGGTGAGCCTGCAATACTATAGTGGTCTGCACTGGAACCTTAAAGGTTGAAGGAGGAGGACTCTCAACATGATCAAGAGAAAGGGCCATGCGCTCGAACTCTCGAGCCAAAGCCCTCAAGCACTGAGCTTGCGTGGCCAAGGACCCATCAAAAGAGAGGTCAGAAGGCACGAGCGGAACAGGAACGGACGCTAAAATAGATGAATCCACAACTCCTTGAACTCCTGAAACAAGAGGGCCCGAGGAATAGGGTGCAGATGGCAGAACTTCTGGGACCCGCATGGTAGTCACCATAGTGGAATCAGTGACGGGCCCTAGACGAACTTGTGTTTGCCACTATCCCGGAAGAGAAGATAAGGATCCTCCCTGATTCTCAAATCGGGACGCATAGAGGGAAGGAGAAGCAGTCAAAGTGAGAGAGGGAGGACCCGAGTGTGGGACCCCCTTCAGAACAACAACCAGAGGCTTGCGGGTCTGTGGGGCCATGGCTATCCGCAAGCGGAATAATGAAGCTACGGAAGAGGACAACGCACGAGCTCTAAGAAGAACTACAGTCAACAAGTGACCAATAGCTCAGAAAAGACAAGAGAACACAACCACGGGAAGCCGCCCGCGACGGAGACACCCGAGCTCATGGCTGAGGACCTCGCAGCAAAGTACTTGAGAAAACAGGTAACAAAAATAGGTATCAGAACCTGGACAACGACGCAAAGACAAATGCTAGTTATTAGGGTTGCATGCCATGACACACAATGCAGATGAATGTCCTAAAATGCACTCTCTCACCATGCATGTCCCATATGGGGTTGACCACACGGGA
>JAMKQA010019294.1:0-11135 GCA_024699735.1 Posidonia australis
GCCTGTGGCCAGGGTGATACGACCAGTTATGGAATGGAAATGTGGATTTGTGTGTGAGAACTAGTTTCTAGCCCGGTTTATGGCAAATTGTGCCTATGATTTTTAAATGATGTTTTGGGCTAGGAAACTAGATGAAATGACTTGTTTCTCCAGTGTTGAGAATAAAGGTTTTGAAAGAGCATGAGATTTTGAAAAGAAAAGAAAAGTTTGAAAAGCCATTGCTTTACGAGTTTTGAGAATTGCATATAAAGGTTTTTGGAAATGATGCTTTCTAGCAAGGTTTTCGGTGCTTTTAGTGTTGTTTTGGGGCGCGTACTGGGTGGCATTCTTGTCACTCATGCGTGTTTTCTTCTCCCCTTGTTTTCAGGTGCTGTGCTATAGGAGCAGTCTACTCTGGTGCATCTTCTCGAGCCACGCTTGCCGCACACAGGTCTGGGTAGTTGGTTTTATTTGTTTTATATTGCTGCTTAGTTGCTTTTAATTGCATTTGGGTAGTTCTCGTACTGTTGTGTAGCACTGGGGTGTTACAGCAAATCACTTTGCTTGCATCTCAGTCCGCATTGTTTCCCGGAGGAATTTGATTCTGGTTTTCCTGGTGTTGATTCTTGGATATCATAAGCCCTTGCCTGCATGTTTTTAGCTCAAAATGATATTGTTTTCTAAGTTGTTTTACACTTTGTATATTTAGCCCATGGCTAGATTCTGGTAGGCTGATTGCGCCTTACTCCTATATGGAGATTCTTGTGCATCAACCTATGATCCAGGAGACATGGCTGAACCTTGTTGCTTTCATTTAGCATGAATAGGATGTGATCTTGTGTGAGGCTACTAGTCCTTGAGCACAAGGTCCATAAATCTTCTCATGCTTGCATTTTTCTAGATTTTCAAAGTATATTTTCCGACTTTACAGAGACTTTGCATTGCATAACATTCTGGAGTGCATTTATATATGACATTGCACTGCATGGCTTTCTAGTGTTTTCCTTTGCACATCTTTCTGGCCCTCGACAGGAGCATCTAGGTGGCGCACCAGACTGGAGCATAGAGAAGCCGATTTTTGAAATTAAGCATGCCAACCTTCAGCTAACATCACTGCACAGCTTAAGAAGGTCAAAGCCGATATTTCCATCTGAGACCTAATTCATACATCGGCTGAGCATAGAGAAGCCTTCCTTAGAGTTTTTTAGGCTGCCCGTGTATCCCTGACAATTGAACCAGCTACCCTAGAAAATATGGTACGAATGATAGCGGTGCCACAGGTTATCTCCTTCTCTAGCTTAGAGTTACCTCCTTCTGGCACCAATCATAATTCCCCCTTGTTCATCATCACGCAGTATCGGAGCTTTCGCGTCCCTCTCACATTGGTAGACAATGGAGCAGGCTTAAATGTTTGCCCCTTGCGTACGACAACTACAATCGGATTCTAGTCCGAGGACATTACGCCAAATGTGAAAGGGATGACAGCTTTCGATAATACGCATCATGATGCACTTGGGATCTTGATCATTCCGTTGACTATAGGCCCTGCTCGCTTCGACGTAGAATTCTATGTCGTAGACATTGAACCCTCTTTTAACCTCTTGCTTGGACGTCCTTGGCTTCACAAGCATCAAATCATTCCATCAGCCCTCCATCGTATAATTAAGTTCTACTAGGATGACAATGTCGTTGTTGTCCTAGCAGAAGATATGGAAAAGGTTGAATCTGTCTCTGCCATAGCCACCCAGACCATCCACTTTGAGCCAAAACCTTCCGATGTCCTCTATCGGGTTAACCGGTTTGAGCTGGTTAATTTCATTCCACCCTTGGAGCATGCCGGCCACTTGGCCACCTGCGGTAACCCCTGTTTGATGGTCGACAACTTGTGTCGCAAATGGGGATACGAGAAAGGATCGCCTCTAGGGCGTTATGGCTAAGGAGTCGCTGAGCCGATCGAGGCCGAAGAATGGATTGAGTGGGAAGGTTTGGGTTATACACGGTGCTGCCAGAGGAAGAGATCGCAACACTTTGGTAAGTCCTCCAAGATGTGTATTCCACAGAATTTAACCAACTTTATCAGCGCAAGCATCTTGAATCCGAACCAAAACTCCTATGCAGTGTCAGTACCATCAGCTTGGGTCTGTCTGGAAGATTCATATCAAGACAGCGGTCGGTTAGAAATAGAGCAGTAGGGTACAGAGTAGGAGATCGTGTAGAACAGTGGTTAGACAGAGTTATATCCAACAACTCGAGCAGTCAGCAGTCCAGACAGTGGTCCAAGAGACAGACACAGATGATGACATCGGAGATCTGGACCTCTTATTCCAGGAGCAGCTGGATGTGCTCGCAGAAGACCTGGCAGAGCATGATCGCATGAGGAAGGGCAAAGAAATTGCCCCATCATCACCAGCAGAAGCACTAGTACCACCCCAAGATCAGGTTTCAGTTATGGTCCTGCATGAGACAAAGGCAAGGGATGCTAGACCAATGGAGTTAATCTCCTGTCAGTCGAGAGGCAGGTCTAGCTGGTATTGGCAGTATAAGCCTCACTTGGAGGGTGAGGATCGAAACCTTGAATTAAGCACAAGTGAGACGAGCGGCGATAGTCTCACTAAATTACAGTAGAGCAGCCGCCAGCATGTAAGAATCTTGTATAGATAACAGAGAAAAAGAAAATCCCAAAAAAATCGAAAAATCAAAAAAATCAAAAAATGAAAATAAGGAGGCATCAGAGGCAAGGACTCCCAGCTCCCCAGATCATCCAGATAAGGAAATTGAAGAAGGAGCACAGTGCCGGTACAAGAACACGAAAGTCACTGTGACAGTCATTAAGGGCCATTAGGGTGTGGAATCAGAAGAGGTCTTCTCAGTTGACATTACAGACCCGGCATTTGAAAAAGAAATCCTGTCAGAGCTAATCGCCTATGAAGAAGAAGATGAGGTCAGTGGAGCAGATAATGACGATGAGCCATCACAGCTTCCTTTTTGTGATAATGACCCAGAAGGCCCTAATCTTCATGTAGAAGAAGAGACGGAGCTTATCAATATCGGCACAGCAGAAGACGTCAAAGAAACAGGCATCAGTGCCAAATTATCACTACAAGCAAAGGCAGAGTTTATAGCTTTTCTGAAAGAATATGTAGATGTCTTTGCATGGAGCTATGGTGACATGGTTGAACTAGACATTGAGGTGGTAGTTCATACATTAACACCGATACCAAATTCGAAGCCAGTCAAGCAAAAACTTCGCAGATGGTGACCTCAGTGGCTCTTGAAGCTTAAAGAGGAAATCATGAAGCAGTACAAAGTCAACTTCCTTAAGCTTGTGCTATACCCTGAGTGGCTCGCCAATGTGGTGCCTGTGCCGAAGAAAGATGGACGGGTTCGCATGTGCATCGACTATCGAGACCTCAATAAAGCGAGCCCCAAAGACGATTTACCGCTCCCCCGCATCGATATTCTGGTGGACAACATTGTAGGGCATAAAATGTTGTCATTTATGGACAGATTTTTGGGATACAATCAAATACGAATGGCCGAAGAAGATATGAAGAAGACATCTTTCATCACTCCATGGGGAGTCTTCTGTTACAGAGTAATGCCATTCGGACTCAAGAATGCAGGCGCAACGTACCAAAGGGCGTATACGTGGATGACATGATTGCCAAGTCTAAAGAGCCCGAGGACCATCTCTCCTGTTTGCAAAAGTTGTTTGACCGCATGCAAAAGTATAAGCTCCGCCTGAACCCCAACAAATGTGCATTCGAGGTATCCTCTGGAAAGCTCCTGGGTTACATTATCAGTCAAAGAGGAATTGAAGTGGACCCCCACAAAGCCAGAGCTATTGTTGACAAGCCTCCTCCAGCCAACGAGAAGGAAATTCGCGGATTATTAGGCCGGCTGCAATACATTAGCAGGTTCATTGCACAGCTTACGCCTATATGTGAACCCATATTCAAGCTATTGAGGATGAACGCCCAAACATGCTGGAATGACGAATGTCAAGCAGCCTTTGATAAAATCAAGCAACTTCTGGTGAAGCCTCCAGTTTTAGTTCCCCCTACGCCAGGGCGCCCTCTGCTGTTATATCTCTCTACAACACAACATTCAATGGGCACAATTCTGGGTCAACACGATGAATCAGGACGCAAAGAATGGGCTATTTATTACCTTAGCAAAAAGTTTAATGACTACGAGGTTAAATACATCCCAATAGAGAAAGTCTGCTTATTCCTGGTGTAAGCCACACAACGCCTCAGGAATTTTCTGATGGCATATCCAGTATTGTTATTATGTCGACATGACCCTATCAAATATATGTTCCAGAAGCCAGCCTTGGTGGACAGATGTGTCAAATGGCAGGTGATGTTGTCCCAATATGATATTACATTTGTCACATAGAAGTCCATGAAAGGACAAGCAATGGCGGATCACTTGGCCGACTTACCCCTTCCAGAATATCAGTCGCTGCAGACCCAATTCCCAGATGAAGATATATTGTTTGCAATGGGCAAGGAAGAACTAGAAGGACCTCAAAATGAGCATCAGTGGTGTCTGTACTTCGATGGTGCAGTCAATAAACAAGGAAGAGGCATCGGTGCAGTTCTAGCAACGCCACAAGGACAACTAATTCCCTTTGCAAGGAAGCTGACATTTGAATGCACCAATAATGAAGCTGAATATGAGGCCTGCATTTTGGGCTTACAAGTGGCAAGGCACCAAGGTGCCCAAGAGCTCCAAGTTTATGGGGACGCAATGCAGGTCATTTCACAAATCAACGGCGACTGGAAGACGAAAGACCAGAAGCTCGTGTTATATCATGAACATTTGTTGAAATTGACTGAAGATTTTGATGATGTCAAATTTTCCTTCATGAAACGAGCTAAGAATGCGTATGTAGATGCTCTGGCAACTCTGGCATCATGGTTATCACTCTCAGAAGAACATGCCATGGACATCTCGGTCACATGTGTGGAACAACCAGCACATTGTATGCATATTCAAGAAACGCCATCATCAGTTGAATTGCCCTAGTATAACGATATTAAGACTTTCCTAGAATCTGGCGGCCTCCCTCTTGGCATTTCTGCAATGGATAAAAAGACCTTGACACGGTTAGCGTCAAAATATGTGCTCGGGGTCGGACAACTATATAGAAGATCTTATAACCAGATGCTTCTCAGATGTGTGGACAAAAAGGAAGCTGATATGCTAATGTTAAAAGTTCACGCAGGCACCTGTGGTCCGCATATGAATGGGTTCTCCTAGCTAAGAAAATTATGTTGCAGGGGTATTTCTGGTCCACTATTGAATTAGACTACTGCCAATTTGTCAGAAGATGCCATAACTGCCAGATACACGGTAATTTCATACATGCTCCCCCACAACAATTACATAGCATGTCATCACCCTGGCCATTTTCTACTTGGGGAATTGATGTCATTGGGGCCATTCATCCTGCCGCATCCAATGGGCACCGCTACATTCTAGTGGCCATCGATTATTTCACAAAATGGGTCGAGGCTGCATCATACAAGACAGTCACAGCAGCTGTTACAGAGAAATTCATAAAGAATAATATTGTCGCCAGATATAGGGTTCCATATGCCATTATTTCAGATAACGGAACTAATTTCATAGCAAAGAGAGTTGAGGATTTTCTCCAGAATTGCAAGATTAAGCATCACAGATCCTCCCCCTATTGACCACAGATGAATGGGGCAGTAGAGTCGGCTAATAAGAACCTAGTGAAAATCTTAAAGAAGATGGCTGAGACTCATAGAGATTGGCATGAAAAGCCGCCCTATGCATTATGGGCCTATAGGACCTCTGTTCGGACCTCAACGGGAGCAACACCCTATTCTTTGGTGTATGGCATGGAGGCGGTCCTTCCTTTTGAAGTCGAGATCCCGTCGTTAAGAATCCTGAAGGAGGCAGAATTGGAGGAGGCAGAATGGATCCAAGATCACTGTGTTCAGCTAGATTTGATTGATGAACACAGATAGCAAGCCCTGCATAATGCCTAATTCTACCAAAAGAGAGTGGTCCGAGCATATCTGAAGAAGGTCCGACCCAAAAACTTTGAACCAGGAGACTTAGTTTTGCGTGCCGTTCATTTGCCTGATGCACGGGGAAAATTCAGGCCTAACTGGCGTGGACCATTTGTTGTCAAGGAGGCCCTGTCCGAAGGCGCAATCATCCTTGAAGATATGGACCGTAAGGATCAATGAGAGTCTGTTAATGCCTCCTACCTGAAGAAGTACTACCAGTGATTCCTTGTCAATCCTAAGCTTTGCATCGTGGACCATGCATTCGCATACTAGTACTTTAGACTATTGCATCTTCGCATGATATAATGTCTTATACTTTTTCTGCATCATCATTCAAGATTATCATGTCCGATGAGGAAAATCGGAAGCCCGCCTGCTTAGGACGAGTCCAGTCCTCCTCATGTGTTACTACCCTTGAAACTTAGGATGTGAGGGAGAGATTATTCAGTGAAATGGACGAAATGCACAAATTCCCAGGGGACCTACACCTCCAGAGGGAGTACAAATGTTAGGTCTAGAGAGAGTGCGAGCAATAAAGAAAAAACACAAACTCTGGAGTACAAAAGAAAATAAGGAGACAGAAGTTGTAAACAGAAGCTAGCTCCACTGAGTGAGGCATACGGGACGACCCTATCCCTACCATATAACTTGGAGAGGAGTCGAAGCATGCACCTATAGATCCTACAAAGTGACTAACCACCCCTTTAACACAAAGGAGACAGCAACCACCCCCTCAGCTTAGGTGTATATTACCTCCAAGCAGGAATAGTGTAAGTCAGCATGTCATTGAGGGAGAAAAAGAAATATGAATCCTTAAAAGAGTAGGTGTAGGGCCCCAAGATTTTGGCATGAAGTCCATAATATCTGAAGGAGAGCTACAAATAAACCTAAGTATCTAGGTTAGTGCCACATGAGTCGAGGACAGTTTCACTTCTTACAGCAGGCAATACAGGCTTCCTTGGCGCTGAGGGCACCAATATCTATTAATCATACATTAATCCTGTCTCTGCATTGCACTTTTTGCACAGCATCTAGTATCTTAAATCAAGCATATTTGTATATCACTTTGCAAGGCATTTGGCCATATTCCGACCAGGGGCATGCTAGCTGCCTTTTTGAGTCGTAGTATGGGCAAATAGGCATTTGACTAGGGCATGTTAGTCGCTTTTTTTGGAATAATCTATGACTAGGGGCATGCCAACTAAATTAGTCTTGGGAGCAGTTCTATGAAAATGCGGGAACAAGCACAAGCAAGTCAAGATGACACTAATGCAAGCAAATTTATCATTATAGTCCATCAGTGATACAGAATTTGCTAGTCGACTCTTGGTCTCTTTGAGCTGCCAGCCCCTGTGAAGCAAGTGCCACTAGGCGGTATCTCACTTATGGGCCATGTATCCCATGTTTCAGTTTCATATTCCACTGTACAACCAGAGCCCTCAGTAATGGCAAGGTTGGAGGATTGAATACCAGCACATGTCATGCGGGCCAACTCTAAGGTTGTTACATTGGAGCCAAGAATATACCTCTTATAACAGTCAAGAATAGAACTTTGCTTAATGGAGTCCTGGTAGAAGCCGAATTGGCGTAGGACTCGGACAGGGTGATATTCCACACCGCCTGTAAGCCCGAGAAGAACCACTAGCCGCATGTCCCCAGCATTAAAAAAGGCAGTAAAAGTCCTTGAGGCTGAGGATATAATGCACCACACTACCGTGTCCTCAGCGAGATTCCACAATCTGCTGCACAACTCGTGTACACCTGGAAGTGTCCTTGAATGGTTAATGCGGCTATAAGCTTCAAATGCAGAAGGCCGAGGGCACAGAAGCTCCACTCCCATGTGAGTAGCAAACCAAACCTGGCAAAATAGGCTGCACAGTTAAAAAAGCATAGCAGAGTATTAAAATAAAATGGCTTACTTACTTGCACTAGATCGCCACAACCATAGAAGTTTCGGGAACGTCTCAATGCCTGGTCCAAACCAATATAAGTCTCTGCAAGGAGAATGGGAGCAAGATCAATTTGGCGAGTAACCATCGCCCAAGCTATTTCTGCTACCTCAACAGCCACAGTCATCCGACCATGGCTAAAAATAAGCTCCCCAAGGAAACGCATCACAAAATCATGAAGCCACAGGCTGCCTAAAGAGGAACGAGCACTGATAACCTTTTCAAAATAGTCCAAGCGCAGCATGGTAGTTGATCCATCTTTGCAAATAAGGCTCTTCTCACAAACACTTCTGGTCAAACCAGTCAGTCGACTCAGAACTAAAGCATAGTTATCATGGCAAGTGAAGACGGGAGGGGACATGAATGGCGACAGGCTGCATATCCATCTGACCTCCTCCAAAGTTAGAGTCACTTCTATCTGCCCGAAACGAAATACGTGAAAAGCCGGTTTCCAGAATCGAGCCATAGCACATAGCATGTGCCAGTTCACCTCCACTTTAGCTATGTTTAATAGGGTGGAGGATATGCCCCAAATCCGCAGCTGTTCGCGATCTGCAGTCGTTAAAGCATCAATCCAGGCACGCAGAGCATCTGAACAATATTTCGGTGTCAGCATGGTGGGATAGCCCTGTGGACACAAATTTGGGCCAGATATGGCAGGAAAGAAGGCAGAACTTGGCATAAATATGAGGCAAACAGAGCAATCCAGCAGAATATGATCTCAATATAAATGCAAATCAAAAAGCATGCTCAGCATAATTTGTCTTGTTGTAAATAGAAGATAATATTGCAAAGATGAAATCTGTATATTTTCCTTCTCATATAGCAAGGCATGAAGAAACCAATAGGAAAAAACAGCAAAAAAACATTCACGTACCATTGTAATAGCGCAGCCGGAGCCCAGAAAAGATCAAAGAAAAGTGCTACAAAGGAGCTATGAAGATTTGAGGTTGTTTTGCAGAGAGGGCGGCGGTACATCTCGCTGGGAATGCGAGTTTATATAGGGAAGAAGCAAGAGGTCTTAGCAAAAAAGGAAAGCAAACTGACCATTTTTGGGAGGAGCACCAAGGTGGTGCACATAGGAGACACACGTAGGTGGCGCATCTAGGTGGCGCACCAAATAGCTGAAAATTTCAACAGTACCTCCCCTAAAATATGGACCTCACTAAGTCAGAGCCACTTTCTTGGACCTGCACAGAAAAATTCATGTAGCATTCGTAAACAATACCCCAAGAAAGGGGCACATTCCAGAATTGGGATTTGTCATTTCAAAAACATTCTTAAACATGTTTACAATGTTCCAGTGTTAATACAAGGCTTGATTATTGCAAAAAGATAAAAGATGGCTATTCCTCGTCTGACTCCTCCTCGTCGGACGACGCCTCTTGAAAGCTCTTGGCCAAAAGACAGGCGCCTCGTTGGGTGATCCAACGCGACCACTGAGCGGCAGCAGCAGCCTGAGAACGGGCAGTAGAACTATGAACCCTCTGAGAAACCTCTGTGTCAGAACGGTCTTTCTTCAGAAGCTTCCATAGTGAAATCCCCACAGCTAGCTGCATTCACCTCATGGGATGGAAAATCTTGCTGCAAAAAGAATATCGAGACTTGTGTTAGTGGCCAGAATCATGGAGCAAAATAGCAAAAGTAAACGAAGAAAAGAAGTCCCCGAATGATGTTGCGCCAGCGTAGTCCCTACAAATTTGCAAATATATCAAGCATAATTATGTTGAAAATAACAATTTACAAAAGTAAAAATCATACCCTCTTCCGTCGGATATCGACGTAAAAGGCGTCGAATTGTTCCTCAAAGCCCTGAAAAATTATGACAAATGTCAGATTTATGTTGACTATATGCATAGAAGTGTTAAGCAGAAATTATAATCAAGTACCTTGGCCCAGTCGGAAGCGTACGACATATCGCGCTGGCTATCCCGCACGGCCTCCTCAAATAGGTACGGCTTCCCCACACGCCTATACCAAGCCAGATAATCTATATAATTGACTTCTCGAAGGACATGCCTGTCCTGAGAAGCCACAGCTACCGCATGCCGACTTCTGGCCACAGAACGGGTCGAGGCCGGGCGATCCATGTCAGAAGGAGGAGGGGAAGGAATGCAGAATTCATTTAAAAATTGGTGCCTCACGCGTCCTAGGAGAAAGTATGCTGATTTCTTCATACAATAAAATTTCACCTGCTTGTCCCTCAAAACGCGGCCAGAGTTCAGAGAAACCCAGTCAAAGTCATTTGTAGACACCCCGATTTTGAGGGACTCATAGATGAGCATTCCAGATGTTGTAGACACCCCAGATGTTGTAGACACCCCATTAGTTAACCCGACCACAAACCTATAGCAGGCCGCAGCCCAATTAGAAATCCAGACAAGTAGGGGAGAGCACCAATGTGGAGCACCTGTTTGGAGCATCGAGCAGGAGCACTATAGTGGCACACCTAGCTAAAGCACTAGGTTGGCACACTTATCTAGCGCACCTACCTGGCGCACCAACCTGGCGCGCAGCCATTTCGCAGACTGCTGGCTGCTGGCTTTCCACCTCCCATGGCTGTTACCTCCACCAACGAATATGCCTTGGAATCTTCCCAGGCTCTTCATTTACGAGGCTCCATGCATCCTCTAGGAGTTACCCTGAGGAAATCCTATATTAGGACCCCTATAGGCAACCATTAGAAGAGGTTAGAAACCTTGATTTCAGCAATCCTGATCTGAGCAAGCATCTTGGACAAGCCATATACTCTTTCCAGCAGCCTATTCTCGTTTTCTGGAGTATTCCCTTGCATTCTGAAGCATCTTTGGCCCTTCCAAAGCAACGAGGATCCCTCTATCTTTGATATTTCAAGAAGGAACACCTTGAAAGGTAGGTCCTCTTTTATTTTCCTTCTCCTTTAAATCTCAGTCATAGCACCAAGACAAAGCATGCTTTAGACTTCATATATGATCTGATTTTTTACTGTTTACGTGAGAGTTCCATGATGAGATTGCTTGTTTCCTTTGCAAGATGTTCTATATGTAAATCTATACCTTGTTTGCTAGCATGTTTCTTACTTCTAGCATGAAAATCTGCACCTTGTCACTTCCTTTGAGTTGTTTTTTTTCTTTTCTATTCCTTTGCATAAGAGTACATGATTCATGAACATGCATGC
>JAMKQA010019297.1:0-14028 GCA_024699735.1 Posidonia australis
ATATTGTTTTTTACTATTTTATCTTTTTTTATTACATTTTTGCATCTTATACAAACTAACTTATTCTAATTTTTTGTATATTTTAAGAAGACAACAACTGAGACAAATGAAGAATGTGACGGAGGTGATGAAATAAAGGAAGAATTATAACAATACATAATGAGTTTATTTGTTTGTCATAGATAAACAAGGATCCATCGTTTTTGTTTACTGGTTCCTTTCTTATTGAAGAAATTCTTACTTGTATTTTATTAACTCGCAAGATCAATAACTTTTTACAAATAGTTGTACAAAACTTAAATTCCTTTATATCAGGTGAAATCATTGATTTTACATATTTTCCTTTTTCCTTATTTAATCTACTCCAAAATGAACTACTACTACTACTTCTATGAGATCCTACAAAATTAGATGTATGTGCACTAGAACTACTTTCACCATAATTATTAACATATTCTTCTATAAGTACCATGCAATTAACTAATATATTCTTCTATAATACAAAATTAAATATCATCTATAAGTATCATGCAATTAACTAATCTATGTTGAGGATCCATGATTAAAGCTAAGCATGTCCACATTGGATGCTCATCCCAATAACTATTACGTAACACCCGTAAAATTCATTTTGTAATTATTTACATTTTATGAATTTTATTTCTAGACGGGTGTTACTGCTCAAAAGCTCGTTTTGTGCTTTTGGGCTTGGGCCTCATGGGCTGGCTTCTTTTTGCGTGTCCCTATACGTGATTGGCACTGTGCATTGTGGTACTATGTGTGTGGGGCCCGGGTGTGGGGTCAGTGTGGGGCCCACGCTCATGGGCCGTTTGTTGTGGTTGGTGGTTGGTGCGGGGAGCCGTTGGCTCGTGCCTTGGAGCTGGCTGTTAGGCTGTGTGCGGCAAGGCTGGAGGGTGGCTAAAGGCTAGCTGGTATGCATTTGTCGGTGGTTGGTGGGCAGGTTCACGACAACCACTTCCCCTGCATGTATAACTCATGCTTGGGGCGAGCCTTCTTCGACCACCAGAACCCTCCTCCCTTCCTTTCCTTTTCCCCCTTTCCTCTCCACTCCTCCATTTTCTCCTTCTTCCTCTTCACTCCTCTCTTTGTTCGCGGGTGAGTGTGGGTGATCAGAGAGAGGGCCAGAGAGTCGAAGGTGGGGGGCTATGGCTCGCGACGGCTCATGGTGGTGTGGGAGGCTCCGAAGCAACGTCCCTAGGGCCGTGGAGTGTCAAAGGGCGTGTGGGGTCACCAGGATTCGTCGGAGTTGACCGGAGATCGTCGGAGGCCATTTTTAGGTGCACACTTCCACCTCATGTAATAGAGAGCATGAAAATGGTAGAAATTGATAGGCTTACATGAAATCTAGGTAAATTTACATTCCTAGAATTTATTGTGATTTTATGAGAATTTATGGCCATTTATGGCTGTTGGTGTTTTTTTGGTCATTTTGACCCTTCTACCTTTGTGATTTTATTTCTTAATGCATGGTGAATAGATTTTAGTTTTGTTTGTTGGGATTTGGAGTAGACTCAATGGTCTACATCTTATATTTTATGCAAGATTTTTGGTGCTTGTTTAGTAGATCCGATCGGAGGTCCCAGTTGGGTAATTTCGGACTATAGGGTTTGGGCCGTTTTGTGTTTTTTGCAAAATTTGACATACCGAACCATTTCAGTATGTCATTTTTCTGTTAGATTAGGTCCTTAGTCGAAATTTGGTCATCCTATCTTGGACGGTCGCCCGAATCAGGAGATTTCGGTTGACCGAACCTTTTTTGGTATACCGAATTTGACCTGAGTGTTGACCATTGACCTGATTTAGTCGATCAATCCAGATCGGTCTACCAAACCAGGGATTTTTGGAATACCATACCTGTTTTCCAACATGCCGATTTTGGGTGCAAATATGTTTATAAAATGTGTTTTCCAAGGGCTTTCTGAATTGCTGTGTTTTGCCCTATTGAGGGGAATTGTGGGCTATCAGAGGTGGTCCCCTGGGACACCGAATGCACTGTTTTGCTGAGGATTTGGAAGAAATTTCAAAGATATGAAAATGGTTTTGGAAATGGATTTCAAGGAAATAGTTGGCCTATTTTGGAAAATATTTTCCGGATTTTCTATATACGGGTCGAGATAGCGTGGGACTGTGTCGTTGGGACTAGGGAATGTGACGACATTCTCGAATGGTCGGGTGCGACTCCCTGGTTAAGGTTGGGGACCGAGATACCTACGACAAAGGGGCGTCAGATCCTAGTGGTATGAGACTCCTTGACTGTCGTTTCAAGGCTACGGTTGTCGTCCACGGCTTGAAGTGTCTTGTGGCATGACGGGAAGGTATGATACTCCTATTATCATTGTGAGCACTGAGGCTCGGGTGTCATCAGGTGTGGAGGTATGATACTCCCTCCTGAGCACCGTGCGTGGAGGACGCCGTAAGAAAGCGTACCATGTGGTGGCCAATGCAGGTGGGACATGTGCCTTGTAGCTGGTGGCATCTTGAGAGACAGGACAGCCTTCCAAAGGAGGGGATGGCTTTGTGAGGGTTCTCCAGGTAGGCACACCATGGTAGTGCAGAACGCCATGGTCGCTCCTCGGTTGTCTGCGTGTGGCCAGAGGTAGGTTGCCTGACGTCGGGCTTCCCTACTCACTGTGTGTGGTTTTGGCCATTGAGGGCCTTTGCTTGTGGCATTGGGTTAGTAGAGCCCTAGTTGTGGTTTTGGCTAGTGTGGGCCTATTTCGTAAGGTTTTGAGAAAATAGTTTGCGAAATAAATTTAAAAAGAAAATTGATTATAGTTTTATTTTCCATGGCTTGTTTTCTTGGGGTGCGTATTGGGTGACTTTTGTCACTCATACATTTTTCCTCGTGTTTTGGTTGCAGGTGTAGGCATGTAGAGAGTTAGCGTAGTGCATATAGCCTAGAGTCTCCTAGCCGCACACACAGGTTCCTGGTAGTTAGATATTTACTGTTTGGCTTCAATTTTCATGTAATTTAATTTGTTTTAAAGTATTGTGGAAAAATGTGGGGTGTGACAGTTTTTGGTATCAGTACCCCAGGTTCACTAGGTTTCACTACACATAGGGTGTCTGGTCTAGAGACTCCATAGGTTTTTCAAGCATGGTAGAGTCTACACCTGATTTTTTGCCATGGTTTTCTGGTTGTTGCTTTGTCTGTGGTGCAGGTACTTTGCCTTTCTGCAGTAGGATGCCTCCTCATGGTTGTAAGGGCAAGGTCCTGGTCAAGGAGACCGAGTCGTGAGAGGACGTAGGCGGTTGGAAGGTAGTTCGTGCGGAACTAAGGAGTTTGGCACACAAGATCTCACACACATTCAGCAAGAGTAGTGCCAGTGAACCATCGGGTGACCCATGGCTGACTCAGTTCACAAAGCTTCGTTCGCCATCGTTCAAGGGCAAGGTCAGTGTTGAGGAGAGCGAGGCTTGGTTGCAAAAGGTGGTGAAGATGCTGGAGAGTATGGCGTGCCTGGAGGAGAATTGGGTGCTGCTGGTGACCTACCTGCCGGATGGTGAGGCAGATAGGTGGTGGAAGTCTGTGAGGCACCTGAAGTTCTTGGACTCAATCACTGTTAGCATCCAATGGAACGATTTCAAGGCGGCCTTCTATGACAAGTATTTTCCCGCTCGTGTGAAGGAGTAGCTTCACCGAGATTTCTGGAGTCTGCAGCAAGACACAATGTCAGTGCTCGATTATGAGACTGAGTTCACCTGGCTAGAACGCTTTGGTCCTGCCTATAAGTTTTAGGAGGAGCAGGCGCAAAGGTTTCTAGACAGCTTGAACCCAGGCTTGTGGGTGAAGGTGATGGGCTGTAGGTGCTAGACTGTGGACGACATGGTTGGCATGGCTTACCACTTCGAGGCAGAGCACCAGAAGTTTCTGGAGAGTCGTCCCAAGGGGAAGGCTAATTCTACTTTTACCTCCCAGTTCTCTTTCTCCGGTCCTCGAAGTGTCGGTAGCTCAGGTAGCCTTGAGAAGAAGCAGAAGGTGAGGTCCAGTGTTTCCTCTACTGGATGATAGAGTTTTACTGGGGGTAGCGGAGCGGGACTCAGTCAAACAAGGTCTAGTGCTCCCGATGGGAACCAGTGCTTCAACTGTGGTCAGGTGGGCCACATCGCTGCATACTGTCCCTAACCTAGGCAGACTCGAATCTAGGTGGTGTGCTATAATTGTGGGAAGGTGGGACACATTCATAGATCTTGTCCGAAACCGCCTAAAAAGGCCGGAAGCGCGCCACAACAGCTGACTAGGAGACGGGTGTTCACCATCACAGCTCCAAGCACTGAGTCTTCAAGAGATGTTGTTGAGGGTAAGGATGAATAGTTGGTTTTGTAACCCTCTGAGATATGTTGTACTCTCCGTGTAAGCTGGACATCTGCCTGATTGTATGGATATGTGGTGTTGTTTTGTTTGGCCATCAGGTTCTTTTATTGTGGTTGGCCAGATGGCCAGAGTGTTATTTGACTCAGGGAGTTCTTTCTCCTTTATCTCTGAGTCTTTCACGACGGAGTTGGGAGAGAGACCAGCTAGACTAGCCTTTCATCTCAGCTTGGTGACGTCGCTGGGGGAGCACAGTTTAGCATGGAGGTATCTGCAGTCTGTCAACTTGACACTGAATCACAGAGAGTTCGATGCCAGCCTGATCATGATGGACATACAGGAGTACGATGTGATACTCGACATGGATTGGTTGGTGCAGCAATCCGCTTTGATCAACTATGCTTGGAGGAGAATTAATTTTGGGTGTCCTGAGGATGGGTCTTTCTTTGTGCAAGGTAGGTGTCAAGGTGAGCCTAAGCTTGTCATTTCAGCTATGAAGGCTTATAAGTCTTTGGTCAAGGGTTGCGTGGGGTATCTAGCTAGTATAGTTACCTCCACTTCTCCTGAGATGGGTGTTCACAACATCTTTGTGGTGTGTGAATATCCCGACGTTTTCCCTAACGATTTGCCTACTATGCCACCTCAATGGGAAGTAGAGTTCTCGATCGATCTGATCCCCGGTTCTGGTGTTGTGTCGAAGCCTCCTTATCGCATGGCGCTAGCGGAATTGCGAGAGCTCAAGACTCAGTTGTAGGAGTTGCTGGACAAGGAGTTTATCAGGCCAAGTGTGTCTCCATGGTGAGCACCTATCTTGTTCGTCCGTAAGAAGGATGGTTCGCTTCGACTGTGTAGAGACTATCGGATGTTGAACCAAATCATGGTGAAGAACAAGTATCCCCTACCCCACATTGATGACTTGTTCGACCAGTTGCAGTCTGCATTAGTGTTCTCGAAGATTGATCTAAGGTCAGGGTATCACCAGTTGAGAATACGAGACTCAGACATTCAGAAGATTGCTTTCCAAAGGCAATACAGGCATTATGAGTTCACGGTCATGTCTTTCGGCTTGACTAATGCACTGGTTGCGTTTATGCATTTGATGAGTAGGATTTTCATCCTTGTTCTGAACAAATTTGTTGTGGTTTTTGTTGATGACGTGCTGGTCTACTCCCTAGATGTTGAGACTCACGCCTTGCACCTGAGGGCGGTTTTGGATACTCTAAGGAGTCATCAACTGTACGCCAAATTCTCCAAGTGTGAGTGCTAGCTGAGCGAAGTCATGTTCCTTGGCCATTTGATTTCGGGAGAAGGCATCAATGTTGATCCTGCCAAGATTGAGGCGATGAGTAGTTGGGAGTGACCCAGGACTGTGTTGAAGATTAGGAGTTTCTTGGGTCTAGTGGGCTATTATAGGAGAATTATCAGGGATTTCTCATCCATAGCCGTGCCTTTGACAGAGTTGACCAAGAAGTGAGTTCCTTTTTGCTGGGACAATGATTGTGAGGCGAGTTTCCAAAAGCTGAAGTCTCGTCTAGTTTCTACCCCTGTGTTGACTCTACCTTCTGGAAGTGGTGATTTCACTGTGTATAGTGATGCCGGTGGTGTTGGGTTAGGGTGTGTTATGATGCAGCATGGCGTTGTCATCACATATGCTTCGTGTCAGGTGAAGGATCACTAGAACTACCCGACCCACGATTTGGAGATGGCTACCGTAGTGTTCGCTCTCAAGCTCTGGTGACACTATCTCTATGGGAAGCAGTTTAAGGTCTTCACCGATCATCAAAGCTTGAAGTATATCTTCATGCAGAGGGACCTTAACCTGGGGCAGCACCGTTGGGTGGAGTATCTGATGGACTATGATTTCAGCCTATCCTATCATCTCGACAATGCCAACGTGGTCGCTGATGCCCTGAGTCAGCATACACACTTGATGGCGAGCTTGATGGTCAAGGAGTGGACCATGTTAGAGGATTTGGTGAGCTACAGGCTGAAGCAACAAGCTTGGGGAACGGTTGGTGCCTAGGTGGCCAACCTATTTGTTCGCCCAAAGCTGTTAGAGTTTATTATTGCTTGTCAGCAGTTGGATCCATTTGTTCAAGCTGTGTTTGAGAAGTTGGAGGCTGCTGGAGAGCCTCATTTTTCTATTGGGGTGTATGGAGAGCTGAGGTATGATATGCGTCTGTATGTGCCCCAGCATGAGGAGGCCAGGCAAAGGTTATTGGATGAAGTGCATCGATCTAGGTACACTATTCACCCTAGGAGTACGAAGATGTACCGAGACCTGAAGAGGAATTTTTGATGGCCTGGCATGATGAGAGATGTTGCTGACCAAGTAGCAAGGTGTATTACCTACCAATTGGTCAAGGCAAAGCACCAGAGACCTAGAGGGACCTTGCAGCCATTGGATATTCCTATGTGGAAGTGGGAGCACATCTCGATAGACTTCGTGTCTAGTTTGCCGCAGACTCAAAGGAAGAACGACACCGTGTGGGTGATCATGGATTGGCTAACCAAGTCTACTCACTTTCTGGCCATTCATGTGAAGCTTCTGATGCACAGCCTGGAGGAGTTGTATGTTAGGATGCATGGTGTTCCGGTGTCCATTATGTCGGACAGAGACATGAGGTTCACCTCAAGGTTATGGAGAACTCTGTAGGAGGCCTTTGGCACTATGCTCAACTATAGCACAGCATTTCATCCTCAGTCGAATGGTCAGACAAAGAGGACTATCTAGACGCTGGAGGATATGCTCAAAGCATGTGCCTCAGACTTTCAAGGGAGTTGGGAGGACCATTTGCTGCTGATTGAGTTCACCTACACTAATAGTTATCACTCGAGCATCGGGATGGCGTCGTACGAAGCTTTGTACGGTAGGCCATGTAGATCGCCGGTTTGCGAGAGCGAGGTGAGCGAGCGTCAGTTGATTGGTCTGGAACTTGTGCAGTTGTATGCGGACAAGGTGGATTTGATCTGAAGCAGGTTGTTGGCTGCATAGAGTTGGCAGAATAGCTATGCCGATAGGAGGCGGAGACCGTTGGAGTTTCTAATGGGAGACTTTGTGTTTCTAAAGGTGTCACTGACCAAGGGTGTTGTGAGGTTCGGGAAGCGTGGCAAGTTGAGTCCTCACTGCATTGGTCCATACCAGATCACCCAAAGGATTAGTGTGGTTGCTTATTTATTGGATCTACCACCAGAGATGTCGTTTGTGCATGATGTATTCCATGTCTCCATGATGAGGAAGTGCCTGACTGACACTTCTCATGTGATCCCAGTTTAGCCAGAAGGGCTCCAGGAAGATCTGTTTGTTATGGAGGATGCTGTCGAGATTGTGGACGGCAAGGAGTAGGTGCTGTGGAACAAGGTGATTCTACTGGTTTTTGTGTGGTGGCAACATCATGGAGCCAGGGAGGCCACGTGGGAACGTGAGGAAGCCATCCTAGCCCAATACCTGTATCTTTTCGCCTAATGATTTCGAGGGTGAAATCTTCTTTTTGCGTATCCCTATGCATGGTTGGCACTGTGTATTGTGGCACTATGCGTGTGGGGCTCGGGTGTGGGGTCCACATGGGGCCCGTGCTCGTGGGCCTTTTGTTGTGGCTAGTGGTTGGTGCGAGGAGCCATTGGCTCATGCCTTGGAGCTGGCTGTTGGGCTGTGTGTGGCGAGGCTAGAGGGTGGCCAGAGGCTGGTTGGTATACGCGTGCTGGAGGTTGGTGGGTAGGTGCACAGTGACCTCTTCCCCGATGTATATAGCGCGTGCTTGGGGCAACCCTTCCCCGACCACCGGAACCCAAGCCGAGCCCTCTTCCCTTCCTTTCCTTTTCCTCCTTTCCCCTTTACTCCTCCATTTTCTCCTTCTTCCTCTTCACTCCTCTTTCCATTCACGTGTGAGTGCGGGTGATCAAAGAGAGGGCTAGAGAGTCAGAGGTAGGGGGTGGTGGCCTGCGGCAACTTGTGGTGATGTAGCAGGTTCCAAAGTGACATCCCTAGGGTCGTGGAGTGTCAGAGGACGTGCGGGGTTGTCGGGATTCTCCAAAGTTGACTGGAGATCGCCGAAGGCCATTTTCAAGTACGCACTTCCACCTCATGTAGTAGAGAGCATGAAAATGATATAAATTGATAGGGTTGCATGAAATCTAGGTAAATTTACATTCCTAGAATTTATTGTGATTTTATGAGAATTTATGGTGAATTTATGGGCATTTATGGTAGTTGGTGTGTTTTGGGTCGTTTTGACCCTTCTGCCTTTGTGATTTTATATCTTGATGCATGGTGAATGGATTTCAGTTTGTTTGTTGGGATTTGAAATAGACTCGAGGGTCTACATCTTATATTTTATGCAAGATTTTTGTTGCTTGTTTAGTGGGTCCGATCGAAGGTCCCAGTTGGCATGATTTTGGACTGTAGGGTTTGGGTCGTTTTCTATTTTTCTCAAAATTTGACATACCAAACCATTTCGGTATGCCATTTTTCTCTCAAATTAGGTCCTCTAGTCGAAATTCAGTTGTCCGATTTTGGACGGTCGCCCGAATCAAGAGATTTCGGTCGACCAAACCAGTTTCGGTATACCGAATTTGGCCTGAGTGTTGACCGTTGACCTGATTCGATCGACCGATCCAGATCGATCTACCAAACCAGGGATTTTCAACATACCGGACCTATTTTTCGACATGCCGATTCTGGGCCCAAATATGTTTATAAAATGTGTTTTCCAAGGACTTTCTGAATTGCTGTGTTTTCCCCCATTAAGGGAAATTGTAGGCCGTCAGAGGTGGTCCTCTAGGACACTTGATGCGCTGTTTTGTCAAGGTTTTGGAAGCATTTTCAAATATATGAAAATGGTTTTGAAAATGGATTTCAAGGAAATAGTTGGCCTATTTTGGAAAATATTTTCCTAGTTTTCTGTGTGAGAGTCGAGACAATGTGGGACCATGTCCTCAGGACTAGGGAATGTGACGACATTCTCGGGTGGTCGGGCACGACTCCCTAGTTGAGGTTGGGGGCTGAGATACCTGAGGCTGAGGGGCATCAGGTATTGGAGGTATGAGACTTCTTGATTGTCATCTCAAGGCTAGGGTTGTGGTCCACCGGTTGAGGTGTCTTGTGGCATGATGGGGAGGTATGATACTCCTACTATCGCTATGAGCACTAAGGCTTGGAAGTCGTCAGGTGTGAAGGTATGATACTCCCTCTTGAGCACTGTGTGTGGAGGATGCCGTGAGGAGGCTTACCCTGTGGTGGCCAGTGTGGGTGGGACACGTGTCCCGTAGTTGGTAGCATCTTGAGAGACAGAACAGCCTTCCCAAGGAGGGGTTGGCTTTGTGAGGGTTCTCTAGGTGGGCACACCGTGGTAGTGCAGAATGTCGTGGTCACTCCTCGGTGGACTACATGTGGCCAGAGTTAGGTTGCTTCGCGCTGAGCTTCCCAACTCATTGTGTGTGGTTTTGGCCATTGAAGCCCTTTACTTGTGGCTTTGGGTTCGTAGAGCCTAGTTGTAGTTTTGGCCGGTGTGGGCCTGTTTTGTGAGGTTTTGAGAAAATAGTTTGCAAAATGAATTTAAAAGGAAAATTGATTATAGTTTTGTTCTCCATGGTTTGTTTTTCTTGAGGTGCGTACTGGATGACTTTTGTCACTCATATGTTTTTCCTTGTGTTTTGGTTGCAGGTGCAAGCATGCAGTGAGTTAGCATAGTACATATAGTCTGGAGTCTCCTAATCACACGCACAGGTTCCTGATAGTTAGATATTTACTATTTGGCTTCAATTTTCTCGTAATTTAATTTATTTTAAATTATTGTGGAAAAATGTGGGGCGTGACAATTATATTTTTCTTCCATCATTTTAATAATATATTCAAATTGTGGGAATTGTCTATATTATTGAAAAGTATTTGTAATATAAAATAAATTAACTAAAACTAATCAACTAGTAGGATAATATAGACAAGATAATTGATTAGTTGTAGTATAAAATGGTTCTAAAAATGTATGAATTACATTAGCATTATTCCAATCTTCATCATTTAGTAAATAATTAGATCTTGAATTATAATATGTTGTAATTATGTTAATATAAAATACACATGAAGTTAACATATCATATGTTGAATTCCATCTATGTTGAACATCTAATTTAAATTTTTTAGGTTTTATACCTCGTTCTGCACATAAATATCTAAATTCTTAAAATCTTTTACCTGATATTTGAATAAATAATATAGTTGCTCTTATATTTTCATTATAAGGAAAAATGCAATGTATACATTCTTATACAATTAAATTTAAAATGTGGCAACAACACCTACAATGAAATAAGTCACCATTTAATATAGGTTTTAAATTTCTTTGTAATACTCCTACTGCAACATTATTATTAGAAGCATTATCAAAAGATATTGTATTAATTTTATTATATATTTTAAATTCTTTACTAATATCTTCTATAATATTTGCTATGGCTTTTCCAATGTGTGGATGATCAAAAAGTCTAAAAGCAATTAGTCTTTTTTGTAAATTCCTTTCTATATCTATCTAATGTGCTGTTAAACATAAATAAGGAAAATTATTTAGACCTATCCAAACATCACAAGTTAATGATATTTTACATAATAAACTAGAAAACATTCCAATTAAAATTTCTTTATCTTTTTTAATTGTTTTATAAATTATATTTTTAGTAGTATTCCTAGAATGACCTTTAAACTGTGGGTTTAAATAATTTTCTACACAATTTTCAAATCTTTCATTTTCAAAAAAATTAAAAGGTTGTTCATCTTGTACTATAAATTTTGTTACACCATGTAACCATGCCAGCAACAGCCTCGGGCTTGGCGCTAAATGACAAATGCGCGAGGATCGGCGAAGTCACGGCAAATTGATAAAATAAAAGTGCTGGAGTTGCCACCTAGTTTATTAAAATGGAAGACGAGGAAAACCATTTAAAAATATTCAAATCAAGCAAATAAGCTAATGGAAAAGTAGGTCATAAACCAGAAATGGGTAAGGATCCCTGTTACGCATGAGGAAGGTGTTAGGCACCCTCGTGCGCCCGAAAAATCGGTCTTTCTATGGGTTTCTCATTTACTTATATGGAATGTTGGCTTTTCAGCCTTTTTTGTACGCCTGAGGGCGATATGCAATGCCATACCAAGTGAGTGGTGTCTTATGCTAAGTAGGGGTGCATGGGATGTGGGGTGTGTCCTAATGCTCAGAAGGATCACTCGTAAGCATTGATGCAAGGATATTGTATAAATAAGATCAAAGATCTAAGAATTTCGAGTGATTTTCATCCTTTCTTTACTATATGCCAAATGTGATTTACCATGCATGGAATGGGCTAAAAACAGAACTGGGTCTTCCTGATATATCAAGGAAGAAAACCAGAAAAATCCAGATGCAAATCAAAACAAGAAATCATGCTAAAAACTATGTGAAAGCTGCTGTGTGCTACTAAAAAACAGGCTGGTGTGCCTGATTGGTGCGCCAGATTGGTGATCTAGTCTGGTGCGCCACCTAGGTGCTCTAGTGGGGGCCAGAATGATGTGCCAAGGAAAACACAGAAATCCATGCAGTGCAATGTCATATAAATGCATTCCAGAAAGTTATGCAATGTAAAGTCCTTGTAAAATCGAGAAACATAATTTGAAAATCTAGGAAAATCTAAGGATGAGAAGATATATGAACCTTGTGCTCAAGGGCTGCAAGCCTCACACAAGATCACATCATATTCATGCCAAATGAAAGCAACAAGGTTCAGCCATGCCACCTGGATCATAGGTTGATGCACAAGAATCTCCATATAGGAGTAAGGGGCAATCAGCCTACCAGAATTTAGCCATGGGCTGAGTATTTGAAGTGCAAAAATAACTTAGAAAACAATATCAATTGAGGCCTGAAATCATGCATACAAAACCATGAAATATCAGAGAACCAACATCAAGAGAATCAGAGTCAAAATTATCCGAGAAACCATGCATATGGGGATGCAAAGAGGGTGATTTGTTCTCTGACCAAACTAGTGCACCAGAATGGTGCTCTGGTTTGGTGCGCTAGTTTGGTGCTCCAGAATGGTGCTCCCCAGAAAATCAGAATCAGACTGCAGTCTGATTCAGAATCTGGTCCAAATTTCAGAGATAAGTGATTTTTCTTTACTCAGATCAGTTATGCAGATGATAAAAACAGAAACATGATAAGATACAAACAAATGGAAATCTTTTATTATTCAGTTTCAAATCATGACAAATCATGGGTTATGAGCTGAAATACTTGCATGGGATTCTAAATGATAGGAAATGAATGGATGAACCTAACAACCATAAGCAAATGATAAATATACAAAGATTACATTTGATGCTTATTTCCTAGCATGCATGTTCATGAATCATGGTTCCTTGTGTAAAGAAACAGAGAAGAAAAACAACTCACAGGAATTACATGATGTAGATTTTTATCATATAGATTTTACATGTAGAGTATCTTGCATATGAAACGAGCACCTTATCATAAAACTCTCATGTAAACAACAACAAATCAGATTATATGTAAAGTTCAAGGCATGTTATATTCAGTGCAAGAACTAAGATAAGTAAAGAAAGGAGAGGAGTCTACCTTGTCCAAGGTGTTCCTTCTTAGAAAACTCAAGATAATATGATCCATGTTGCTTTGGAAAGGCTGGAGGTGCTTTAGAATGCAAGGGAATACTCAAGAACACAAGAATGGGTTGCTGGAATCAGTAGATGGCTTGCTTAAGATCCTCCAAGAGAGCTAGATAGCTTGATCAGGCCTCCTTCTAACCTCCCCCAAATGGCTGCCTATGGGGGACTTTATATAGGATTTTTCAAGAGTAACCCCCAAGGAATGCAGGCAGCCTCGTAAACGAAGAGCCTGGCGTAGATTCCATGGCATATTCGTTGGTGAAGGTTGCAGACATGGGAGGTGGAAAGCCAGCAGCCTGAGAAGTGGCTGTGCGCCAGTTTGGTGCGCCAGGATGGTGCGCCAGTTAGGTGCGCCACCTTGGTGCTCTAGCTAGGTGTGCCACTTTAGTGAACCTTCTTGGTGCTCCAGCTAGGTGCTCAACATTGGTGCTCTAACATGGTGCTCTCCCATACTTGTCTGAATTTCTAATTGGATTGCAGGCTTGCTATAAGTTTGTGGTTGGTTTAGCTGATGGGATTAGGTTTGCCACATCCAAAGCAACATGTACAAAATTTATCTATGAGCCACCTCAAAATCGGGGTGTCTACACACCATATTTTGCTTCTTCTATATTATATTTCCAATTAACTATTCCACTAGAACCGTTCTGGGCTAGTTTACAGGTCGGGCCGAGCCAGGCCGACCTAGCCCAATTTACACCTCTATGTATGTATGTATGTATGTATATATGTATATATTATTTCGCTACTACAAGCCTAAGAAAACACAACAGAAACAATAAAAAGACAAAAGGCCTACTAGAAAATAAAATCTAGACCCCCTTACTGACCCAACAAGCGCTAATTGAGTTGCCACTTCTATAGCGACAAGACTTAGTGCTTCATATATAGGCGGCTAGCGGTATAGACTTCCTAGTAGCTAAAAAACTGATGAAAATGGTTAGGTAATCGTGAAACCCTAAACGTGCAACTACTAGACCTGAAAACTTCACCTAGATCAAGAGATAAATGAAAGTAAATAAAACGTAAGGGAAGATTTACTTCG
>JAMKQA010019298.1:0-12512 GCA_024699735.1 Posidonia australis
CCTGGGATGTGCGCTTGCTACCTGCGCCTGGCATGTGCGCCTGCTAGGTGTGCTAGGTAAATGTGCTAGCTAGGTGTGCCAGGGAGGTGTGCTAGCTAGGTGTGCTAGGTAAATGTGTTAGCTAGGTGTGCCAGGTAGGTGTGCTAGCTAAGTGTGCCAGGTAGGTGTGCTAGCTAGGTGCTCTCTCCTACCTATCTGGAGTTCTAGTTGGGCTGCAGGCTTGCTATGGGTTTAGGGTTGGTCTGGCTAATGGGATTCAAGGGTCAGCCACATCCAAAGCAACATCTGGAAAATTATCAATGAGTCACCTCAAAATCGGGGTGTCTACAACTGGTCAAGAAAAAAAAGGTTAAAGACGCATATCAATCGGTTCTGATATCATATCAGACAACACAGTAGCATGCAAGAAATATGAGTGCCTTCTTTGTATTTGTTTAGAATGAAATACACCATCGTTATATAGGAGAGGAAAGGAGTTGGTTACAATAGAGAATTTTCCTAGAGAATTCTAGAAGACTCAAGAAGAATGAAGATTGTGCAAGTGCTGATCCACCATTAACCGATGGTGATCAGAATGAGTGTGATTATTATGGCTAATAGTCTGAGTGTTGATGGCATATTGACATGTCAACTCATAAGAGAAGTTCTAGCTTTATACACACATTAGTATACTTCTTTTTTGTTTTTTTAAATATTACTTGCGTATATTTTACATTGTAGTTGTAGACGTCATGACATCGATTTCCATCTGCTCTGGCCAATCTGACTAGCCTCTTGATTTGGGATTCTTTTTAGTATTTTACGCTCAATCATAAATAATTCATTTGGATTCTTGGATAAAATTTTTAAGAAAAAGTTATCGTGAGTCTCATCATGAACGATTGAGATGAATTGTGTATGTGAATTAAGTTCTTCTCTTATGGATGAGTAACTTTTTTATCTTTCTTTTTCATTGCTTTTTAAGTATTGGATTGAGATTAGTTTTGAATAATTAAGTTATTTACCTCACTTCCTTCCTCTTATTCTATTTATTGTTTTTTTAATCTTCACGCCCGACTTTTCTAATGGTGGATGCCATCCTTCTCCCACTTTGTGGTATCCATCTCTCCCCTTTGGGTTGACTTAGTAATTTCGGCCTTAACCCAAAAAGGTCACGGGTTGAAGATTTTCTCCTACAGTCTATGGCCTGACACGGTCCAATTTGGATCCAACGTAATCCATCTTGAGCCCTAACCTAACCCAAACATAGTCTGACCCATGGCCCAAATTTATAGTCCGATTTAGGCTTGACTCAATTTAAGCTTGAAATAAGCCTTAAATAAACAATGTATTTTAAAATATAAATATTGATTTTTAAGTTATAATACATCATTTATAATATATTTTAACTAAATAAACAATTATAAGATGTTCTATATAACAAAATGGACGTCCTATTTACAAAAATGGATGTCCTATTTATCAAAATGGATGTCTACTTCACTTAGAGTAGATGTCCACTAATCATAGAGTACCAGTAGATGCCCGCTTTGAATTAGCAGATGCTTGTTTCTCTGTTAAGATTTCCCTGACCAAAAAATGGACATTTGCTATTAGAAAGCGAACATTCGCTGGAACATAAATGAAAATGAAAAGGATTAGAGTAATTAGTAATTTTTTAATTTTAATGTCATGTTATTCTTTTTTTTTCCTATATTAATGTATTATCAACCATTTATCATTTATGGTAATAGTAATATCAATGTATTTTAGTATTTGAGTTATTAAATAACTTATTTTTATTTTTTATCTTAAAATTAATATAAATAAATTAGGATCGACTTGAAATTGAGTCAATTTCAATCCAATGTTGTCTCGATCTGAATTAATTTAAGAGCATGAGTCATGTTAAGGACTAAAGGTTTCTTATTTTCGACCTAGTCTAACATAATCTGAAATAAAGTAAGGTCAAATGAATCCAATCTAAAATGACCCTAGTCCAATTTCTAGGTCTACCCTTGGGGTTGTGTATCCTCTTGAAAATTCGAGGAGGATGTTACCTTTAGCGAGGCAAATCTAATAAGCAACTCTAGACTAAGTTGCATGGGAGAAAATGCTCTCTTTGTAGGCAAACTCCACAAGATACGAGTAAATGGGAAAATTCGATCAAGCAGCAAAAGACTCATCATAAACTACTAGTAGTTGGGATTGAGTTAAATCCTAAACCTTCTTGAGTTTGACTATCTTCACGTCAATGAAAACTCTTTCTTAAGGTCACCGCAGCTTTTTGGAACACCCATATGAAACACAGAATAAACCTACTTTGGGCTAAACAGTCGAGTTTTGGAGATCTTGATGGCTCGTTTCACCATCTTAATTTGTTCAACCATTGATCCCCTTGTTCTCTATGAATCTTTGCTCGACCACTCCATTAGTAGAAGTAAACACTAGATAAGACTTCAAAAGCGGCTCGTATGAGTCATTTCTTGTGGTCATGAGAAAAATAAGGATTATTTTTGGACAACATTCTCCATGAAGATTGCTAGATCCTAAGTTTACCCAGTTCGTCGTATGTAATTTTTAAAGTTAGCAAATCAGTAAAATTTATACATATTTTCTTAGTCTAAAGTCTCATGTAATTTCACATTTTCTATTTCTACAAGGATTGAACCATTGTTGAAGTTTATAAAGTTTGAGTTTGAATTTTCAACTTGAACGTCTACATGTTAACCAATAAGTAACTTTGTTGGTCAAAGATTAGGTTTATACCACTTTAGACATAAGTTCGGAGTCCACTCCAAACGAGCTTGAGTGAATATTAATAAGGATTAACTCCAACTTACAATTTCAAAAAAAAAAAAAAAAAAAACATGTACTTCTACCATGTCGAAGGCTGATACATATGTGAATTTAGGGCCAACCCCACCAGGATTGAATTTTTAAGTTCAGATCCACCAAGGGTAGACTTCCTGCAATTTTTTCTCCATTATCATTTCCGTTTGATATGTGTGATATGATATAACGTCGGGGCCCGTCACCGGGCACCTGGACAAGCGAATATTCCCGCGAACGAAGGGTCCGACCATTCTCGCACAATCCAAAATCAACGGCTGCTAGAAAACTCACTCGTCCGAAATCTACGGTCCAGATGTCCCGCAAGCTCAGAACTCGAACCCACCTCAAACCAGAGCCTGGAAAGGACCGTGGGGGAAACGAAACTAGGAAAGGAATAGATTAGGGTTCTTTCCATTGCCTCCTCACCTGTTTCCACCATTTTCGCCCCTCTCATCCTCTTGCTCGTTTGTGTTCTTGGAGAGTTTGGGGCAGATTGAGATGGGTCCAGGGCTTTACTCCGACATCGGCAAGAAGGCCAGAGGTAATCATCTCCATTTCCCCTTCTTCTTCTTCTCTCTCTCAGGGGTCACCCCCCCGCCCATTTTGTTTTTGATCTTTATTGGTGTTTTTTTTTTTAAGAATTTGTGTTTATGTTGATTTGTTGTTTTTTATCGTGTCGCAGATCTTTTGTACAAGGATTACATAACCGATCAGAAGCTCGCCATCACCACCTACACTGCTAATGGAGTTGTGAGCTCCCTCTCTCCTTATTTTCTTCCCTTTTCTCTCTGGTTACTGGAGCCTTTTGGTGCTTGATTTGTGTGTTTTTGTCGTGTGCTCGTTATGTAGATCTAGGGTTTCCGGTTTGGTTCACTTTTGTTGTTATTTCTAGTTTTCTGGATTTATTTTTCCAATAGTGAAATGAGAACGAACTGCATGGGGCGTTTTGTTTCCACACAAAAATTAGTCACTGTGAAGTCACTAGTTAACTGGATAATATGAATATATGATTGAGGTGGACAAGGCTATGACCTATTTCTAATTAAGTTGTATCGTTTCTGATAGTTATTATTCAGTTCTTAGTTGACTGTTTCATCGATTGTTGGTTGCTGTTGGTTGTGGAGATCATGTATTTTTATCTTTCTTGTTGACTTTGTCTAGAATATTTATTATGATCGGCTAATAAAGATGGATTACATTTGGTCTTGCTTTCCTTTTATATATTGTTCAAGTTGTGGACTGCTCTGAAATTTGGTAACCATTTTGTCACAATGGTGCAATTGTGGGAAAATAGCCAAATAATGCTCCTTTCCTGTTGACTTTGTCAATGTGATTTATTTTGATTGGCTAAGAATGGGTAAAAAGGCGACAAAATTTTAAAGATTCCTTTCTTCTTTATTAGATGATATGGCAGTCTGTGTACATCACCATGAAGTTTACTGGCCTTTTGTTCGTAATTAAGGAGGATAGTTCCACAAATTGTAAAACACATGGAGCCAAAGTTTCAATGAAATGAGAAATTTTTGTAGCTAATCCCCCATTGGAGTTGATGAAGTTTCCAGATGCAGAGGCAAACCCACTAACAGTACCAACAGATAAAGCAGTATTCCTTTGATACAGTACTGTTATGGGTGTTTTTAGGAATCTTTAGTGCTTCATGTATACTAGTGGAAGTGGAGAGTCAGTTTTCCAATGGATTGGCTGCTTTTGTTTGTAACCAGTCAGGAACACTAGTGGTATAACTGCCTGCGAACCCCTTTTTTCATTCACAAATAATTTTGGTTGATTCCATATTATGTCAGTACTTTCGTCCTGGAAAGACTGTCAGTGATCCAAATTCTTATTTGCTTTGCATTCATGTCATAAGACTAGATTAGTGTTGTGCTTTTGAAAGCTCTTTGTTCTATTCTGATTAAAAAAAATTATTGTAAACTGCAGGCCATCACATCTTCTGGAACAAAGAAGAAGGATCTGATTTTTGGCGAGATACAGACACAGATAAAGAACAAGGGGTTCACCACTGATATCAAAGTCAACTCAGACTCTAGTGTAAGGCTTGCATGTTACCATGATTACACAATCACTATAATCTCAATTCATGCTGTTATATTTGCAAGTAAATTTTATCTACATGATAATTGTTCTTGATAGTAAGAATAGTAGTAGTGATACATTTGATTTTTTTATTTCATTTTACTTTTGATTTTGTGAATAATATTTTTCTTTCCTGCAGCTTTTCACCACCATTACAGCTGAAGAAATTACTCCAGGGTTCAAAACAACCTTAAGCTTTGTTGTTCCAGATCAGAAGTCTGGCAAGGTAATGACATGCTATTCTTTAATTTGTACTCTAGATTTGATTTAAATTTGTTATGCTTTACTTGTTACTCTCTTCATTCTCTATGAATATGTCTGCAGTTGGGATTTCAATACCTGCATGATAATGCTGCTATCGATGCTGGTGTTGGTTTGACTGCGAGCCCTGTTGTGAACTTTGCTGGTGTATTTGGCAACAATGCTTTATCTGTTGGTGCCGATGTTGGATTCGACTCTGCATCTGGGAACTTCATCAAGTACAATGGGGGACTGAGCTACAAAAGTTCTGACTTCATTGCATCTTTGGCTTTGTAAGTTTCTCTATTTTGGATGTTCCTTTACAAATTTCTTTTTAGTACTAAGGTTTGATATATCATTCAGAGACTCTATATAATGCTGGAAGTTGACATTTTCTATGCAGGAATAACAAAGGAGACTCCCTGAATGCTTCATATTATCACCTAGTGAACTCTAAGTCTAGCACAGCAGTTGGGGCAGAGCTCACGCATGTCATTTCTAGCAACGAAAACACCCTCACTTTTGGCACCCAGCGCGCCCTTGACTCCCTCACAACCATCAAAGCTCGTGTAAACAACTTTGGCAAGGCCAGTGCCCTAGTTCAGCATGAATGGAGGCCTAAATCCCTTATTACCTTGTCAGGTGAGTTGGACACAAAAGCCATTGAGAAAAGTTCCAAGGTTGGTCTTTCTTTGGTGCTCAAGCCTTGAAAGAGAATTTATCACTGATGATCCGTGGAGCGAACGCTTCAACCTTCAATTCCTCACTTTTGGGATTCAGTTTCTATCTTGATGAGGCCTGTAAACAATAATTCTGGGTGGATTTTTTTTTTTGAACCAGTGGCGTTACTACTCTTTGAGTATGTTCAACCTTTAAACTTAAGTCATTTACATCTGCTGAATAGAGTATTTATGTGATTCTATCGATTCAATCTTTTCTAATGCAAGTTATGTCTGGAGACATAATCTCCCTTTTTATGTTTTGAAGTGTTCTCGTATCATTATTGAATTTCTTTTGTGAACTACTAAAATTTTGGTTTTACGTATGTTTAATTCTTTATGACAACCCCCTCACCTTAGACGTGTTTGTTAGTTTAGAAGACAAAAAGACATTTATATCATAAATCTTATTGTTTGAAAGTTCCTTGTAATATAAGTGTTTTTACTTCAAGATTGGGGTTACTCGCTATATTAAATTTGTTGATTTTCGTACCCTCTCTCTTCCTTGAAAATGTTGTTGTGAGGTGTCTCTTTTTCTCGTCGAAATCAAGTGTTACTTTCGTAAACTCATGATAGTTGACACTAGGCTGATATTTGAAAGTAGAGACAAATTTAAAAGGATTGGTACAAAGGCGTTAAACTACTTCATTGTGTTATTTGTAGTTTTGTTTTTTTATTATTCGACAGCCTAACTGGAGGTGGTCTTCATAAATCTCTAGTTTTAATTTGGTATATGAAGTTCTGTCTATGGCCAGATTTGGAAAAGCTCTTGTCCAAATAATACGATGTCCATTATAAATCAAGGATATATAAAGAATGTGGAGAAAGCCTGCTATGATGCTTGTGGTTATCTCTAGTTTCAGGAGCAACGGTAGTAAATGGAAAAAATGTCAAACGATACCTACAGTAGTCCTGAATTTAAAAGCGATAGAGATAAGAAACACCTGGAAAAAGGCACTTGAAAACAACATTAATGAAATTGTCTATTATCTAAGCAAAACAAAGCTGAAGCATGAAAGTTTCAAAACATAATTAGGCGGCAACAAAGAGGAAAGGAATAGCATCCAGTTTTAAACTTTTAATACATGGTCTTCCATCTCGTACACTTATTCAGCAGTTTTTGCTTGAAGCAGTCCCTCCCGAATCTGAGATGCAACGTCACGAACAGCTCCAGGGCCATGGGGGATGAATACTGCGGAGGATTTTGAAGCAGCACCAATCTCTTTCATGGTGTCAAAGTACTGTGTCACCAGAACCATGTCCATTACATCCTTGGCGGTGGTGCCAGGTACGTTGACTGAGAAGCCAAGAACACTGTCCCTCAGCCCGTCCACAATCGCTTGGCGTTGACGAGCAATGCCAAGGCCAGACAGGTATTTGGATTCAGCCTCACCCTCTGCATGTTTGATTTGAAGGATTTTCTCCGCTTCTGCCTTCTCGTTGGCTGCCACTCTTAACCTTGCAGCTGAGTGAACATGTTCAGAAAAACAACATGGTAAGTGTCCTAATAGTTAATATAACCGTCACAAATGGTTAGTATCGTTATATTTCGTTAGTATAGGGAGTGACTATAGAAAACTTTGCAATTACAAGAAATAGATGTTCAGATCGCAGTTCATCTTTGCATGCTAAAAAATGGTCTCTAGTAAATATAGAGAACCTTGAAAGTTGCAGAACGAAAAAACAACCGTTTATTTTGACAAGATGAATTTACTAAACTCTATTTCCAAAGGAAATACTTTGATCGTTAGCATCATTTTCTCGCATCTATGATACTAATGCTAATTAAACATGTGGAGTGAGCACAATGGCTATGTGTAGTGTAGAAAGGTAAAATCTCTAAAAACATGACGAAAAAGTTCATTGAAGAGAAACTTACCAGCATTGATTTCATTCATAGCTCGCTTTACTCGTTCATCTGGCTCAATGTCAATAATGAGAGTCTGTACAATTTGAAATCCATAAGCAGACATGGCCTTTTCAAGTTCCTGCTCCACAGCTTTAGCAATGTCATTTTTCTGCTCAAAAGCATCATCAAGGTTGAGCTTTGGGACACTTGCTCTTATCACTGGACCAAAAGAAAAAATGCCAGCTTGTTAGAGAAAGACCATGGGTCACACAAACCAATTTATACATGAAGGGAAGAAGTAATTTCATGCATCAGCTTAGCAATTCACTCAAAACACTGGTTAGCCTAGTACGCAGCAATGTATCACATGGTAGTTGGTATAGAAGTTAGGGTGTAAAAGACTACTTGTAGCATTCCCTAGGAGCTATAATATAACAAATTAGACATGTTTTGAGCTTATCGTCATTCTTTTAACCTCATTTTGAATGTACAATAAGAAAAATAAAAATAAGTGGGAAACATTATTAATATTTTGATAGTATTGTTATTATATTTGAAAGTGATTTTCATTTAAAGACGAATAAGTTTGTATAAGAAGAAATTCTAGTTTGATTGAAAGGTAGAATAAATATCAGAATAAGTGGAAAACATGTAGATTAATCAACTTAATTATCAAAATATATATCTAATTTAAAACATGTATACATCATAATAAATATGTATTATTTTTATAGAAAAAAATAAACATTCTATATACATGTATGTATCAGAATAATTTAGTTCCAATACTTTGTTATTGTTCCCACTTGAACTGGAGACAGTAAATTGTGCAAAAGATGATAAATGTCTTCCGCGCGAGAGATTAGTAGCATCATAGTGTTGAAATGGTCATCAATTCAAAACGTCATTTCTTCAATAGATTTGACATTGAAGCAGAATAAATCCAAATAGACACAATAAGCCTCTTACGTTTTCTCTTATTTTGAACTCAGATCTCTTAAGTGAATTTGCAACAAAGAGGCCCTTTGGACACAGAAAAATGAAGACATGAAGAAAACTAGATATTATAACACATAAGAAGTCTGGAGTGTGAAAATGCTATTTGTTCTCAGGATTTGAAGTCCACTTTTTGGGTGAAGTAAGCTAACGAAGGGTGCATGAAAGATATCTGAAGCTATTTGTTTTTACCATCGAAGACATATGCCTGGATTTGAATCCTTGTGTTGCTCAATTTGTAGAAAGCATCACTTGCATTATTGGCCAGCGCACGGTATTGCACAGAAGCAACAACATTGACAAATACATTGTCCTGCAAAATAAAGAAAATGATTTTGAGACCTATTTCTTCTATACACATGTGCAATTAGTGCAACATGTTATTGTGTTTTTTCAGATAAAAAGACTTGGATATTTCCCATATCATAAACTGATTCAAGAAACACAGTGAATCCAAATCTTAAAAGAAGTCAATAAAAGCACCTTCACAGCATTCAACACAAAAGATAATGGCAAAAACTACTTTCGAGAGAGATAATAACAGAAAGGGTTATCAACCTAACAAAAATCATTATTATTGGGTAAGATTTTGTTTATTTTCTAAATAACTAATTTGCTTTGAAAGAAGCACCCAACAACTTCGAAAGCATTAAAGATATGTTTGTGAGAGGTTTTCTATTTTGAGCTTCTCTTAAAAGTCGAAGGTTACTTGCTTTATGTGAGAGTATAGAAGTTAAGGTAGTTTTGTCTTTTGTGACAAAAGTTAGATTCTTGAATCTTGTTTGATAGTTTTACATCGTTGTTATACTTTTTAACATTTTATATTAATTCTTTCACCTAGAAAATGGTGAAATCCCAAAGTTAACCTCTCATAAGCTTCCAAAAATTCCTCCATACAGACCTTAAGAATAACTATCAAGTTGAAAAGAGGACACCTATTATATATCATAAGGCTAACACCTATCATAAGACTGGCTATCAGAATTCTAAAAGAAGATGAGTTTAGTTTGAATTTTGCATGGTAAGATAAATTAGTGGAGAAGAGGTAACCTACCAGCCTATAGTTACACATTCAAGAATGAGTCAACGACTCACTCAATGACCATACAAAAACAGTAGAGAGTATTTATACCGTAAAATTGATGTGGCTATAAAACAAGGACAAAATGTGATCACATACTGCATTTAGTGCAAAAATCAACCTTACCCAAGTTTCAAAACCAAGTAGATTTGACTAAGCAATGCTTACTGGTTTGAATTCCTCTCTGCACTTAATCAAAACCTGGTTGGAAAACACACTACTTTTGGAGTTATTCAAATGCAGAAAAAAGTCACTAGCTTCCTTTTGTGATTAACATACTAATATAATAGCTAAAAGGTTCGAACTCTGAATCTGGCTGAACATGCTCTCACTATTCATAACAAAATCATCTCCAGCTTCTTACATTCTCTACCCTTGTCCTAATATTCTTTTTCAGTAACATTTCTACAGTCTGAATTCCCAAGGAAAAATTCATTTTCATTTAGCTTCAGCTATAAACAGAACATTGCTAGATGTTAGAATCACCGAAAGAAATTGAGATTAAAGTGCTGTGCACATCTGCTGATCTACATGACCATTTCTAGGCCAAAAAATGATATCATAAATAACCTGAATGATTTTTGGTCAGATTTTATAGCAAAAGTTTCAGATTGAAGATCAAGATTTGTACTAGGAAAGGTTAACCTTTGTTTTTGTTTCACATTTCACGTCAAGTTGCTGCAAACGAAGAGAGAGACGTCCAACCAGTCGTTTACCAAGGAACCAAGGTAAACAGTGACATCCTGGCTCGAGCACTTGATCAAACTTTCCAAATGTTTCTGTAATAGCTACAGTTGACTGGTCCACTCGAATGCAGCAAAGTGATTGCCCCATCGCCTGACATTCAAATAGTGTAAACTCACAAGCAATGGTTAAATTGATAATCTATATGTGATAGAAAATGTGATTAAACATATAAATGACAGTATCAGATTATATCAAAACTATATGCATGTAGACTATGGTATTTTGAAAATCCGAATTGATGTATAGAGATATAAGATCACTAGTCACTATCCGCTTTACTCCATCCATGTAACAAACAAAAAACTAGGAAAAATGGGAAAAAAAACAACAAAGTAAATATATGAATGTAGCTTATTATTAAATGCATCATATTACTTGATGACAGTTTCAGAGTAGTTCAAAGAAAATTAAAAGTCCAAGGGAGAAAAATAGACGTTTACAGTAAAATAAAATAAAATAATAATAATCTCAGTTCATTATTTTTTTCACATTTCCTCTCTTCGTAACAAAGGTTAATTATGAACCTAAAAAAACCTAGACAGGTTTTCACAGGACAGGTTTATTATGTTTTTAATCGATATGTCATTATGTTCATCTTGCTGTAAGATTCAGTCCATAATGCTGGCGAGAACAGCGATTCAGTCGATATGTCATTCACAACTTACCAAGAAAAAGGCCTAACCTTGTGGATTCAGTATTCTATACCTCCTGAGAAAAAAGTGAGCAAACAAACACATGCATTATTAACAACTAAACAAGATTGCATCAAAACTACTAAAAGGCGAAAGAAAACAGTGATCGAACACTTAGGGCATGATACAATCGTCATGTACAGACTCCGTCGAGACTACAGATCTGGAGAACATCCAACTAATCCACAAATCGATGTGCACCGCAAGAAAAATCCACTGCCCAATTTTTTCTTTTTTCTTTTTTTAATTTTACCCAATCATTTCATAAAGAAACGGGGATTAAAAAATGAAAACACATAAACAAACAAACAAACCCACGAAAGTTTCTACAAGAGACCAAAACAAACAGCATAGGCTTCAAGCCAAGAACACTACCTTCAGATGACTCGCAGCAGAAAGATGGTCTTCTCTTCTCCTCTCTTACCTCCCCTACTCCACTTCACTCACTTTGTGTTCCATTTAAACGAGGTAGCTCCGGAGTTCACGCGCGACATTATGGAATTCTGGTTCGATAGATGACATTTGAAGCGGTTGTTATGGAGGACTACGCAAAGGGAAGTAAGTTTCTGGAATGATGACATATTGACATGAAAAGGGAAGTAAGTTTCTGGTTCGATAGATGACATTTGAAGCGGTTGTTAAAATTCCGAAATGCCCCTCGTATCCAAACCCTAGTATAAATTGTTGGATATAACTAATGAACATAGCTTGATTAAAAAACGGGGAAATCGTTCTTCAATAATGCAAATTCTAGATCTTCGTCAAGCAGTTTCTGTGGAGGATCTAATTATTTTAGCAGAATTGTTGCAATAAAAGGTTTGCCTGGCTACGACACGCGTTGTCGATGATTGCTTTATCTTTGTATAGATCCCATATGTTTTGGGATCTTCTTTTTATCCTAACCAAGAAAGTTTTTCCCGAATGTATTAAATGTCTGCTATGTAAAATCCTACTCACGCAAGGAAAGAACTCGGGAAACTCAAGGCATTCGGCATCAAAATGCAGCAGACAGTGCTGCATCAGAATGGCAGCACACATGTACTAATTACTAGTGTTAGACCAGCAGTTTTTTTTTTTTTTTTACAATGCTTGCTGGCTTTCCACGTGTGGACCGAAGGTTGTGACATCTTATTCCTTATGGGAGACGAGTAGCCGGAAAATCCTGAAAATGAGTTACGAATGGCATTTGTACTTCGATGATGTTGTCAACAAAGAAGGTAGAGATATTGACATAGTATTATTCACATCGGCAGGGACAGTTGATTCAATTCATCAAAAAG